>JAHRHZ010000038.1:692990-738366 GCA_024137785.1 Ginglymostoma cirratum
GAAGGGTTTGGGCCCGAAACGTCAAGTTTTCCTGCTCCTGTGATGCTGCTTGGCCTGCTGTGTTCATCCAGCCCCATGCTTGTTATCTCGGATTCTCCAGCATCTGCAGTACCTTTTATAACAGACTGTATACTCTTGTACAAGTATTTATTAAAGGACAAGAAGTGCTAAAGTAAGCACTTCTTCCCTTGGAAGATGAGACAGCAGAATTAATAGTGGGAAACCAAGCTTGATGGTGACTTTGAACAAGCATTTTGTTTCTGTCTTCATGTTAGAAGGCAGAAAATGTGTCCGAAAAAAGGAGAAAATAGAGAAACAAAAGGGAGGGGCAAAACTTAAAACAATCATGATTACTACAAGACAAGACATTTGGAAAACTGATATGCTTAAAGGCTGCCAAGCCCTTTGGTCCTGATGCATTGCATCCTTGGGTCTGAAAGTAAGTAGCAACAGTAATATTGGTTGTATTGTTGGTAACTTTCAAAATTCCCTAGATTCTGAAAGGTTCGAGCAGATTGGAAAACTGCAAATGTCACACTTCTGCTCAAGAACATGGAGAGTTAGGCCAATTAGCCGAACATCTGCCATTGGAAAATGATGAATCCATTGTTAAGGAAGCAGAAGCAAGACACTTAGAAAATCATTAATACAGTGAGGCAGAGTTGATGTGGTTTCAGGAAAGGGTGATAGTGTTTGAAATTTAGAGGATTTGTGAGTTGTAATAAACAGAGGCTAAAGAGGAAACTGGTAGATAAGTTACATTGGATTTCCAGAATCCTATAACAGTTTAATTGTAACATTTAGTGTCTCATTAGATTTGAAAGTAGTCTGTATATGTGTGTCTCGACTAGGTTCACATTTAATAAATTAGCAAAAAAGTACTTCAGAAATAACACTGAACAAAGCAGTGAACTCCGTTGATTCACATTGGAATATTGGTCCTTTTGTTGGTTGGCGTGAGTTGGTACAGTCATGAGTATTAAAAGTCAAAAGAGATTTCCAAAGTAAATCACCACCTAACAGAAGTTAAACCTCATCCAAAAGGTATGTTTGGATACTTCTGCGTTATACGTAAACTTCCAAACAATTAAGTACAATCAGGTAACGTTTTATTCATAATTTTACATCAATAGTGGCAATCGCTTTTTGAAACACAAACTTCTATGAATTTTTCAAGTGAGGCTAAATTTTCATTGAACTTTTAATTATGACCCATAAACACAGTAATTTAAAAATCATACTACATAGATAAAGATCAATATCTCTTAACTTTGCAGAACTGTTTTTCCATGATATTTATGTGATATTTAATTTTAGTTGATAGTTTTACTGAATATACGTAAATTAGAAGGAGTAAACATTAACTGTGGCTTGCTGCAATTAGGCATTTACTTGCCTAATTGCAAGTAAATGATATATAAAGAAGGGTCACTGGCCTTGAAACATTAACTCTACTTTCTCTCCACAGATGATGCCAGACCTGCTGAGTTTCTCCAGCAATTTCTATTTGTGTATTCGACATATGAGTTGGCACATTCATGAGTAACAAAAGTCAAAAAGGATTGTATTGTTCTGAAACTAATCACCCATGAACAAAGTTTAACCCTAATACAAAATCAAAACGTCAAAATTTAGATTCTTATTGTCACTAAACTCGACTCCTACAATACAGTACATTTGAATTTCCAAAAGGCATTTGATAAGGTGCCCTAGTAAAGGTGACTACATAATATGAGAGATCAAGCTGTTTGAGGTGATCTGTTAAGAAGAACAGAGAGTTTGCTAACTTAGCAGAAACGGAGCCAGGATCAATGAGTCATTTTTTTTTTCACTTGGTAAACTACAACGGATGAAGTGCTGAATGGATGAATGCTGAGCTCAACTATTTACAATCTTTGGATGAAGTGTCACAAATATTGTCACTGTGGCTGATGATACAAAAATGGGTAGGAAAGCAAGTTGTTAGGAGGATATGAAGAGTTTGCAAAATTATGTAAAACTAATAAGTTAAGTAAGTAAGAAAAATTTGGTGGAAAGTTATAAAGTGGGGTTGTCCACTTTGCAGGAAGAATAGAAAAGCAGAACATTATTCAATTAGAGACCGCAGAATTCTGTTGTGTAAAAGGATCTTGGTGTCCTTGTTAGTGAATCACAAAAAGTCAGCATGCAGGAGTAACAAATAATTAGGGAGACAAAAGGAGTACTGGCTATTGGAGTGAAAAAGTCTGTCTGTCTTGTGATTGTACAGCGTGGTAGTGAGACTACATTTTTAGTATCATGTGTAGTGGTGGCCTCCTTGCTTAAGAAGGGATAATCTTGCATTGGAAATGATTCAGAAATGGTTTATTAGCTTATTCCTGGGATGAAGGGGTTGTTTTATGTAGAAAGGTTGAGCAGGTGTGACCTATTATCACTGGAATAAGAATGACAGGTGATCTTTTCCATAGGATCGCTACAGCGTGGAAGCAGGCTATTTTGGCTCATTGAGTCCAAACCGAACATCTGAAGGCCATCCCACCAAGACCCATCCTCCTGCTTATCCCTGAAACCCACCTACTCTTCACATCCCTGGACAGGATGAGCAATTTAGCCTGGCTAGTCCACCTAATCTGCACATCTTTGGGACTGTGGGAGGAAACAGGAGCTACCTGAAGGAAACCCACGCAGATCACAGGGACAGCATACAAACTTAACACAGTTGCCCAAGGGTGGAATCGAACCTGGGTCCCTCCTGTGAGGCAATAGTGTTGATCACTGAGCCACCGTGTCTCTGCTTAATAAAAGTTATTAGATTCTGAGAAGGCTTGACAGGTGGAGACCCTGTGAGAGAATCTAGAACTAAGAAGTAAAGCATCAAACTTAAGCAGATGAGGAGGGATTTCTTCTACCTGATAGTGGCTGCTGTTGTCTTTTCCGGTGCCTAGGTCGATGCTGGGTAATCTGTCCAGTTTCATTTCTTTGAAATGGCCAAATGAGCCACTCAGAGGACAGTTGAATGAACCACGTTGTTGTGGGTGTGGAGTCACATACAGGCCAGACCAGGTGTGGATGGCAGATTTCATTGCTTGAAGGACATTTATGAGCCCCATGTGTTTTTCTGACAATCTACAATGTAGATGGTTAATTCCAGATTTTTTTTTTTTTTGAAAAGTTGAGTTCACATTCCACCATCTGCCATGTTGGGGTTCGAACACGGATACCCAGACATTAGCTGAATTTCTGGATTAATAGCTGAGTGATGATACTTTCCGAGGCTGCTGCTGGATATTCCAGAATTTCTGCTTTTAAGTTTTAGGGACAAATTTTTGAACACGTGAAATAGCTGTTTTTGCCACTTACTACTACGGAAGCTTCCTCCGAAAACAAGGTATAAATTTCATGAGCTGTATACAGCTACCAGCAGAAGTGCTACTTGCAGAACTAATGTCCAGTTTTCTTTTGACAATCTTATTTGTTTCATTATGTTTTCAAAACAAAAATGAAAAAATGCCTTTGTTTCCCTTTTTTATCCGGTTTTGTGACAGCTTGCACAAAGTTCAGCTGCTCCCTGATGGGCCTTGGGTTAGACTCTAATCTTTTATGATCAGAACCTTCTCTAGAATCACAGGCCACTTTGTTAGTTGCAGCCTTTTAAACTAGTTTTGCTTTATATTTTCTTTATTTTCTTGTCTGAAATGCTCTTTCCATTATTTTTTCCTGTTTTTCTATGCTTCTCTTAAAGTTCTTTTTCAAGTTCAACATGCTGCTCCTGCGGTTGAATTTTAGATAAATAAATTGACTCACCATCTGATTTGTATTGGTTTTCCAACTTCAAATGTTGTTCTATTATCTCCATTTTGCTAGCTTCTACATTTGTGTACCCCTAATTTCCCAGCTATTTCATTTAGCCTAGCTCTCGTTCTTCTTGTAAATCATTTGTGGTTTAAATCCCACCTACCCCAAAAAAGCCTGCAAGTGTTAAAGCTATTTTGATTTAATAGTGCACAAGAAACTTAGTGTATTTCTTAATTGTTTTCCAATTATCAATAATCTATTGTCAATTAAATATTGTCTGTGTCACATGTCTTGTATTGACCCTACACTTTGAATTTAATTCAATCACTGTTGGCTATGACAAACAAGCCCTCTCCTAATGTTACGACTAAGGCTGGAAGAGAGGACTCTTGCTCTAGTCCCAATACTCCATTGATCACAACATTAAAGCAATTTTTTTCAGTTACCAATGACTCTGTTTACTTTTAATTCATTCATTGGATGTGGGCTTTGCTGGCTGGATCAGCTTTCATTGTTGGTACTGAGCTGTGATGTATTCACTGCCCTTTTTTAAATGGTAGTGGTCATAGGTTTAGAAGATGCCGTGTAAGGAACCTCGGTAAATTTCTGTAGTGCCTCATGTTGATGATACATATTGCTGCTACTTGGCATCAGTGATGGGGAGAGAGAGAATGTGGGCTGTTTTTATGCTGGGAGTTGTCAAGCTTCTTGAATTTTCTTGGAGCCGCACTAATCCAGCCCAGTGAGACGTATTCCATCGAGCTCCTAACTTGTGCCTTGTAGGTGGTGGATGAGCCTTGGGGAATCAGGAGGTGAGTTAATCACCATAAGATTCCTAGCCACGGACCTGCTCTTGTGGGCTTGGTGTTAATATGGCTAGTCTAGTCCAGTTCAGTATCTGGTCGGTGGTAACCTGAAGCGCATTGATCGTGGGGGAATCAGTGAGCTATTGCCATTGAACATCAAACGGCTGTGGTTAGACTTTCGCTTTTTGGAGCTGGTCATTTCCTGGTACTTAGATGGCATGAATTCTACTTCCCACTTAGCGGTCTATGCCTGGATGTTGTCTAGGGTCTTGCTCCATTTGGACTTTGATTTAAAATGTATTTTTTTTTTTAAAACAAAATTTATCTGATTTATTTGTTTATGGTTTCATCCTGAGTTTAATGTATAACTGCTAAGATTATTTTGTAAATGGGTTTTGTTTCTTTCCAGTCAAAGGATAAAATGATGCGAGGCTCCCGAAGAGGATGTGTTAGACTGCGGGTGAGTATGAAATATTGCATTGTTATGGGATCCTTGAAATTAGATTGCTGGTCCTGTCAGAAGAGATTTGACAATATTGAAGCCTTGGGTTATACTTGTGTCTTTGTTTTTACTTTTCTCCTATTATTCCCTTTTCCTTGTCTGATTTCATTTTGTTCATGAGACCCAATTTCCGTTTAGTTGTTGGTCAGACATTTTACTTTTGAAGTCTAGTGCTAGCTGACGTTATTGTTTCTTTTCACTGACTTTTCTGGCCACTATTATACCCTTCCAAATTGCTGCTTTTATCTTCAATCTCTCTTTTGCTTTTGCAAAGTTCATGAGTGTATTGTGCCCTCACAAAATTTGCCAGCGCCCTCTCAGCGTCAAGATGGACCTGAGACGGACCTGTTTTAGTTTAGGTTATGTATGTTTGTCCTATCGACTTGTCTGCAGGCTTTTGTGCATTGAAATATCTCGGTAACTTAATACAGTTGTTCAGTTTTTGGTTTGGGTGGATTGCCATTTATTTGATTCCATTCCTGTACTCCAAGACTGAGCAGCTCCAGCTAGGGTTTCTTTTCTCAGCATTGCACAATCGCCTCTGGAATTCTTACGGATTCATATTTAGTTCCAATGTCTTCCACACCTGCTGGTTGTCTCATTTGCAGACGTGTGGACATCAGTTTTGTGATCTCTTCATTACCAATTTCAACCTTTCCTCTGTATTTGTATGATAAGATATCAAACATAAGCGGATCGAGCCTATTGCCTTCAGCCCTCATGACCCAGACTCCCTTTCTATCCTGACCCCTGTCTCAGGATGAATCCTAATATTCACAACATTGGTGTCCAATTGAGTATCACTGAGCCATAGAGTCATACAGCATGGAAACAAACCCTTCAATCCAATTCTTCCATGCCAACTGAGTTTCCCAAACCAAACAAGTCCCATTTGCCTGCGTTTGGCCTACGCCCCTCTCAACCTCTCCTACTCATGTACCTATCCAAATACCTTTCTTAAATGTTGTGAGTGTTCCTGTATCTCCCACTTCCTCTGGCAGTTCATTCCATCTGTGAACCTCCCTCGCTGTGAAAAAGTTGTCCCTTGGTTCCTTTTAAATATTTCTCCTCTCACCTTAAAAATATGCTCCCTAGTTTTGAACTTCCCCATCTTATGGAAAAGGCCTTCACAATTCACCTTATCTATGCCCCTCATGATTTTATAAACCTCTATAAGGTCACCCTTCAGCCTCTTACGCTCCACTGAAAATTGCCCCAGTCTATCCAGCCTCTCCTGAAAATTCAAATCCTCCAAGCAACAAGATGGTACTGAGTGGCTTATGTCATTGGTGATGAAATGAGCATCCAGTGTGTCTTGTCTATAATGTTATGTTGTGTATGGTTGTTGATGGTCACTTAGCTGAATGTGGGCTATTGTCTATGAAGAGGACTTGCCTGCCCTTATTACATGATGACAGCAGATGAAGTTCTTTTAAATAGCACTCCCAGTCTAAAAGGCAGGAAAACATTGCAGTCATTATGCCTGCAGCAAGAAAACATGTTGCGGCAGCTTGGTGAGAAGTTCTAGATTCACTTAGCCAGATGTTGATTTTGTGGGGAAAACCCACAGCAAAATGCTGGAGATAGTAGGAACTGCAGATGCTGGAGAATCTGAGATAACAAGGTGCAGAGCTGGATGAACACGGCAGGCCAAGCAGCATCAGAGGAGCAGGAAGGCTGACGTTTTGGGCCTAGACCCTCCTTCAGAAAATGCTGGGACCATTCTGAGTACTGGGACCAGTTGACCAGACGACCAGACAAGGGATATGTGAGAAATGCCACAGCAGGCAACAAGTTCCATAGTAAGTCCACAGGATATCTGGGAGCAGGAACTGCCCACAGCAAAGAAAGTGACAAGCTGCAAAATCAGTCAGCCTGGACATTAGATGACTACTGATTGCAGCTGCATATAGTGATGGGAAATAAAAGGGAGCACCAAAGATCTGTCCGCATGAAGCATGCAAAGGACAAAAGTGTAATCACTACCATTTTGTCAGAAATGACCTGAAATGTTTCTCTCTCCCCATGGATGATGCTTACACTGCTGAATTTTCTTATTTAAGATTCCAGCACCTGTATCTGTTTTTTGTTTCATTGTACTTAGTATGAGATTTGTTTGTTTCAAATTGAGCAAGTATTACCCAAAACATAACTCCTGTGTTCCCACCTAACATCCTGAATGAGCTGCTGGGAGTTTGTTTCGTTTGAGTAATCTTGTTGCTAATGTATGCAGTTCCTGAAAATCTCCAGAGGATGGCAAGGTAGGGGAATATTTTCTTACGACAGCTGTTATCTAAAATATCACATGAGCCAGGATTCCTGATTTAGCCCAACTTCAATATTCAATTAAAAAATGTTTTGAACGAGTTGGCACTTCTGCCTATTGTTCTCCCTTCTGCCACAACCTTCCATTCCCATACCCCAACAAATTATTATTAAATAGTTGTTAAAATGTTATATTTTGGTCATAACTTTAGTGGAGTAAGCTTTGGCAATCTTTCAGAACAGTTCTAAATGAGGAACAGCTGTGTGGCAGACAAGCTTTTCTTTGGGGTGAGGGTGCTAAATCTGTCACGAGATTTGGTGGGCTTAAAATCTCAACGGAAATTTTGACATGGTATTAGCCATAGGAAAGGGTGAATTGGACTTTCTGTATTCATCTGTGGTACATCTCATTTGGGGTGTTGGAATTTAGCTTAATTCAATGGTGAATTTTCTGACCTCTAACACTGTTAACTCTTCATTTGATGAATGAAGATGTTCGCTGAAAGACTAGCCAGTTTCATTAAGCTGTCTGTAGTTATACAGAGATAACAAGGTGTAGAGCTGGATGAACACAGCAGGCCAAGCAGCATCAGAGGAGCAGGAAAGCTGACTTTTCAGGTCTAGACCCTTCTTCAGAACCCATTTTCTGAAGAAGGGTCTAGGCCTGAAACGTCAGCTTTCCTGCTCCTCTGATGCTGCTTGGCCTGCTGTGTTCATCCAGCTCTACACCTTGTTATCTCGGATTCTCCAGCATCTGCAGTTCCCACTATCTCTGTAGTTACACAAATCATTTTTAAATATCCTTTAATATTGAACCTACTCATGACTAGATACTCAAATATGTTTGCTAGCCCGGGGATCAAGGCCATACTGGTAATTTGCTAGGACAAAAGGAGGTTATTTTATGGTATCATTCAGCTGTTATATTTGATCTGACATAACATCACTCAAGTGGTGTTTGAACTCTTCTAATGGAATTCAGCTGCTCCGTATGAAGATTTCTTGTATTCACACCTTTTTGAGCATAAATTTATAATTAAAAATTTGCACTGTAACATGAACATTCATTGCCTTATGATGGTTACCTTGCTTTATATGTCCAAGCTGTAAATGGTTTTATTAAGTTGTGTTAGTCTTTTCTTGACTGAAACCACTGATGCAGGATTGATGTGACATCCATGGAAGGAGCAGTTAATGCTTGGGAAACTTCTCCAACAGTGCCACCTTTGGCTTTTCACTGGGAATGTCAGCTATTGTGCATTTGGTATAAATGGTCACTGAAACATGCTGAACCAGATTTCAGTGCTTGTGTCCATAGAGACAGCTTGACTGCTGTGTTTTCACAAGAGCAATGATCTGTGATGGAAATGTTTGTAATATTTTCCCCAAAGATAACCCTTGTTTATCTTATGAACTGACCATCTGGAAGTAATTTGGCCATCGTTTCCAATAGGACGTCTGCTGGGGATACTGTAATTGTCATGCAGGAGACAAGATCTCCCCACCCAAATTGAATTCTCTGGAGGGCAGTCTTGAAGCTGCTGTGCCCAGCATGAGGGCAGACCTCATTGTGTGAGATTTTTATCTTTTCGTTGAATGCTCATGAAGTGCCTTGAGTACCTTTTGGAAGCATTCCAGAGCTTGTGGCACCTAGTGTTATGATCCCAGCTGATGGAGATAGTGAACAAGTCAGATCTGAGTGTGAAACCTGGCTTGATAGATCAGAAGTTTTATTTTTCCAGTTTGGTTGCCATGGTGTTCAATCATGAAAAATATTCACGCTAGGCGGCCACTGTTATCTTAACAAAATAACATTAGTTTATAAACTGAAGGGAAAAAAATCTATGTACATGTGTGAGAGAATTTAGAAAGATGTTATCGTAAACAGCAAAAAGAAAGATTCAACCCTTTTCCCATCAAGATGCTTTTTGGTCACTCAATTCCAGTGAAATATCACTTTTGTTATCATCCCAGTTGATGGATAAGTGAGATTCCTGAATGAAATCTGGCCTGATAGATCATGCTTTTTTTAAAATGTTTGCTTGTGTGGCGGTCAGTCACTGGAACATGATCACGTGAAGCTGCACAATTTCTTTAAACCTAGAGCAGAAGTTTATTGCACAAATATGAAAGCCAACTAATATATCTAGATTTAGAAGACTATTTAGAAAAATCTTAAAAGACACAGCAAAGCAGTTTTTTTTGAGGACTTTGCCAACACTATGTATCACAGAGATTCAAATCCTAAGAAATTACCCTTCTATATCACTTTTTTTTAAGTTCTACCTAACTTTCCTTCCCAGTCTTTTTGTCCTGTAAACTATAAAATCATTCTACTTGAATATCCACAAAACTGACAACTTAAATTTTCTCAGCTTGTAGTAACCTGCAGATTTCCAACAAAATGCTCCTGAGTTTGAAGATTGTACAAACTCAACTTTTCTGCTGACATAACCTATTCTCTCAACTGCCCTGAAGAAGCCATACCAAACTCGGAATATTAACTCTGTTTCTGTCTGCACGGGTACTGTCAGATCTGCAGAGTTTCTCCATCATTGTTTGAGATAGGTTTATAGTGGCTACTGTATTTAAAATGGCTATTTTACTTTTAAAAAACATATTTCAAAGCTATTTGTAACTTTAACCAAAGTAGTATCAAACTAATATGGGTGTCAATCAGTACAAAATCCTTGAAAATCTACATACATTAAATGTGAGTAACAGAAGTTTATAACCATCCTCAGTATTTACAAGATGAACAAGGTTATTAATATATTAATACAATTAGATTTTCAGAAGTTCCATATTACATAACCTAACGTGTGGTAACATAAGATGAGTCCATTGTGTTGGATGGACAATTGGCTAGCCAATAGAAGACAGTTGGGATAAACAGGGTATTTTCAGGATGGTAACCTGTAAGTAGTGGTTTACCACAAGGATCAATGCTCGAGCTACAATTATTTACAATATATATTAATGACTTGGATGAGGAGAATGAATGTAGTATAGCCACGTTAGCAGCTGACACAAAAATAGACGAGAAGGCAAGTGGTGAGGATGGTACAAGAGGCTGCAGAGAGATGGAGACAGATTAAGTGACTGGGCTAAAGCTTGGCAGATGGAATATAACGTAAGGAAATGTGAGGAGGTTATACATATTGGCAGAAAGAATTGAGTAGCTGAATATTATTTAAATTGAGAAAGGCTGCATAAAACTAGAAAACAGGGATTTGGGCGTCCTCATCTATGAATTACAAAAACATCCACATTTAGCAGGTCTTAGAAAAAGCATATAGAATGTTGCTCTTTATTTCAAAGGGAATGGAATGGAATATAAAAGTAGGGAGGTGTTGCTAAAACTGTACAAAATGCTGGTCAGACCAAAGCTGGAATGCTGAGAACAGTTTTTAGGCCTCTTATCTAAGGAAAGATATACTGGCAATGGAGGTAGTCCAGAGAAAATTCACTAGGCGGATATTTGGCATGAAGGGACTGTCTTATGAGGAAATCTTAAGTAGATTGGGTCTGTACTGGTTGAAATTTAGAAGAACGAAAAGTGACCTTATTGAAACATACAAGATTCTTAGGTGTCTTGACAAGGTAGATGTGGCAAAGTTGTTTCCCCTTGTGGGAGAGTCGAGGACCGGGGCATAATCTAGGAAAAGGGTTGCCTGTTTAAGATGGAGCTGAGGAGGAATTTTTTTCTTTCGGATGATTGTGAATCTGTGAAATTATTTACCACAGAAGGCTGTTGAGACTGAGTCATTGTGTATTCAAGGCTGAGATAGACAGATTTTTAATCAGTAAGGGAATCTAGGGTTATTGGGAAAAAGGCAGGAAAATGGAATTGAGAATTTATCAAATCAGCCAGCCATGATCTCATTGAATGGTGGAGCAAACTTGATTAGTGGAATGCCTACTTCTGCTCCCATGTCTTAGGGTTAGATATTCTGATGCAATTAGGCCATATAGCCTTTGATAAAAGTCAAAAGAGATTGTATAGTTCCAAAGCTCAGCACTCTCCAATAAAAGCTAAGCCGAAAACAAAAGATACATTATCACAAAACTAAACTCATAACTCTTATGCTAGAGCACCCTGTACTCTGAATTGACATTTTATTCATGTTTCTTTCATCATAACATCAATCTTCTATGAGTTTTGAAATTAAAGTAACGTTTCTATTGAACTTTCAATTAAGAGCCATAACATTGTAATGATAAAATCATGACCCTAATTAAAGATCATATTCCAAAGATGAAGTTCAATACATCTCAAACTATGCAGAACTATGTGATATTTATTTGATAGTTCATTTTACTGATTGTAGGTAAATTAGATAAAGGAGCAATTAACTGTGGGTTGCCAGGGTTACTGCAGGGAGGCATTTTACTCTTGACAGTTTCATGGATCTCTGATCCACTGCATTCCTCCTATCCTTTGTACTATGATACAGTGGATTATCTTGTTGTGCAATGACCTGATGAATTTGAAAGTGCTGATGACATAAACTATTTCAGGTTGTGGAAATTTACAAAATAAAGTGCATTACAAACTCGAGATTTTATATATGATTATTGAAGTTTATTTAAGACGACTGCAATATTCTCCTGTATCATGAAATATATTTCATTTATGTGACATCACATCACCACAGGCAAGTTTTCCTCCAAGCTACATTTTGTCCTGACTTACAACTATATCATGGCTGTTTCAATGGACTTGGTGAAAATGCTGGAACTTACTACTTCATAGCATCGTGGGTCTGCCTACAGCACATAGACAGCAGCAATTCAAGATGGTAGGGCATTGAGTATAGGAGTTGAAGGTCATGTTGCGTATGTACAATTACAACATTTAAATGGCTTCTTGATGGGTATACAAATAGGAAGGGTTTAGAGGGATATGGGCCAATGCTGGTAAATGAGACTAGATTATTTTAAGACATATGGTTGTCATGGACGAGTTGGACCAAAGGGTTTGTTGCTCTGCTGTACTGCTCTCGGAATGCCGACCACTGCCTTCTTGAGGGCATTTATGGAGGGCATTAAATGCTGATCTGATCAGTAATTGTCTTCCATGACTGTGGTGTCCTGCTCACTGGTTGGCAGGGCTCTAAACTACATCTGTTTTGTCACCTGTGCTTCCACCCTTACCTCTTCCCATCACTCTCAACAGCAGAATCGGGTCTCCCTTGTTCTCACTTTACACCCCACCAGCCTCCACATTCAAAAGATCATTCACTGCCATTTCCGACAACTCCAACAGCGTGCCACGACAAAACACATCTTCCCCATACTCCCCCGTTTGCATTTTGTCCAGGGATCATTCCCTCTGGTACATACTCGCCCATTCCTCGACCACCAGTACTCCCCGACCCACCTCCCCATGTAATCCTAGAAGGTGCAACATCTGTCCCTTTACCTCCTGCCTTCTCACAATCCAAGGGCCAAAACAGTTTTTTCAGGTGAAGCAGCACTTCACCTGTACAGCTGCCAAACTTCTGTATTGTTTTCACTGCACCCAATGTGACCTACTCTAGACTGGAGAAACTAAACACAGACTGGGTGACTGCTTTGCAGAGCACCTCTGGTTTGTGCAGTAGCATGACCCTGACGTTCCTGCAGCCCATCATTTTAACACAGCCTCTTGTTCGCATGCCCACTTGCCTGTCCTCAGCATACTGCAGTGTTCCAGTGAATCACGGTGCAAACTGGAGGAGCAACGTCTCATCTTCAAACCTAGGTAGTTTATAAACCTTCTGGGCTCAATATTGAGTTCAACGCCTTCAAATTGTGAACCCATTCCTTCTGTTTCTTTTAGCTTTGCTTGTTACATTCTCTATCACCCTCTCTCCCCTCCCCCATTGCAGGGGCACTGTCTGTTCTTTCCAGTCTGGCAGTTAGACACACCACTGTTCTGCCATTCTCACATGCAGATCACTGAATCTGAGCAATCAACATCCTTTCTCCCCCAGCACTCCAACCTCCCACTGTAGCATTAATGCTGACCCCTCCACACTTGACTCTTCATCAGAGCTGAAGTGATCCATCTAGACTCAATGTTAACTTGCTTTCTCTCCATGGATGCTGCCTGACCCCCTGTGATCTCCAGCATTGCTTATTTTCAGTGGCCCCGACATTCACTAGTTTAAAAAAATGTTGTGGCACCTTTTGGTGAGAAATGAATTCCGGTGATGGAAGTCAGGCAGTTGAATCTCTCAGCGGTTAAATCATCTTGTTCTACACATTCTCCCTTTTGAGTCAACCATTGTAGTTTGAAACAAGTATTCAAGCATGGTGTGTTAGCTTCGTTGAGAATTTTTTCAGGCTTTTAGTTTCTTCTCTTTCTTTTTAATTAAGTTGTATGTAATAATGTAACTATGGTGCTGAAGACCTTTGACCAAAGTAGTAACTTATATTCTAAATCATTAAATACTGAATAATGGAAATTTAATTTCTGACTTATTATTTAAAAGACAACAGGGAAAGCGTGTGCACATGAAGAGTGGGCAAGAAACCCTTTCTTTCACAATTAGAGCTATGAGCTACAAAAAGCAAATTATTTTCTTAAAAAAGATAAAACACAGGATATACTCAGAATGTCAAACAATATCTGTGGAGAGAAAAGCAGAGCTCCTGTTTTATGTTAACGCCATCATCAGAAGTGAAAAAGTTACTATGTTGCTAACATTCTAAGTATGGAAACTTAGTTCAAACATCTTTTTCAATTCTTTGATCAAAACATAAAAACTCTTTTAGAAAAAGAAACAAAAAGCAGCTTTATTCCTATTATCGAGATCTGAGGGATCAAAATGATAAAAATTGTTTTTCTTTCTTCCTGTTCAATGAATCCAGTGTCAGGTGAAACATAATTTGTCCCATGTAGGATATACCTCCCACTATCCTATTCCGAAACTGTGATAAATTTACCTTAACTAATACATGCATTAAGCTTTCACTTGAAGGATGCAACATTTCAAAATACAACATTCATAATAAACAATCTGAGCTTGAAATCAGTATTCCGCCCTCTCTTCTTATCTCCAGCCCCAGTCCTAATCCTGACCCTATCGCTTTTTTTTTACATTCAGTGTAAAAACTTTTAAAAACAACGAATTGCATGGAGGAAAGATGTGGTCAAACTTTTTCAATTTCTGTCATAATGATATTTGCAAATAGAAACTTTGCCATGTTCCTGTGACCAGTTGCCAACCTTTGCCCATTCATTATGATCTAATGAGGTGATTACTAAAGCAAGATACACTGGAACTGGAAATTTGGACAACTTGCCAAATGAACGTTCGTTTTTCTTTTCAACCATCATTATTTGTGTTGTTCTACTGACCCCTGTTTTCTATTTTATTACTTTGCTTTTGTTCTTTTCCTTCCCTCTTCCTTGTTTCCATACTTAGAATGTTAGCAACATAGTAACTTTTTCACTTCTGATGATGGCGTTAACATAAAACATGAGCTCTGCTTTTCTCTCCACAGATATTGTTTGACATTCTGAGTATATCCTGTGTTTTATCTTTTTTTAAGAAAATAATTTGCTTTTTGTAGTTCATAGCTCTAATTGTGAAAGAAAGGGTTTCTTGCCCACTCTTCATGTGCGCATGCTTTCCCTGTTGTCTTTTAAAACATTTTGCTCCAATAAATGTGTTAATTTTTCAAACATTCTTTAGTTTGAAAAGCTTTTGAGCTAACAGCTAGCTAACCAGTACTGATCCATTCTGGGATCAAGTGAAGTGCTCATGTTCACTTGTTCAGATGTTCTGCACAATCAGATTAAGCTCTCAGCATCAAGCTCTGTGTAAAAATGGAGAGTTCAATCCCAGGCTTTGGAAGAGATTGAGATCTTCAAGAAAGAATATGAATATAAAAGAACGTATTAGTTATATTAAGAACAAAAGCTGAAATTGCTGGAGAAACTAAGCAGCTCTGGCAGCATATGTGGAGAGAAAGAAGAGTTAATATTTTGAATCCAGTGACCCTTCCTGGGAATAGATTGTAATTATGCTGAAGTTGGGTAAGGAGTGATCAGACAGGCTAAGATGGTGCCCAGAAAGAGAACAACAGGAAGACAAAGGGTTGGATGATAGTTTGCTCAGGAAAAAGAAATGCTGATAGTGGGCACCATAAGTAGGTGAAAATGGGTTGGATGTGCTGAAAGGGTCAATGGGCTGAAGAGTGGCAAATGGAATTTAATTTGCTGAAATGCGAGATATCGCATTTTGGCAAAATAAACAAAGAGAACACTTCGGCAATTAAAAGTACTGCCTTGAGCAGTGTTATAAGAACAGAGAGACCTAGGGGTTCACATACATAATTTTTTGGAGTTTGCATCACATGTAGATAGTGGTTCAGAAGGTGTATAGGAGTTTGGATGTTATGTTGAGGTTATACAGGACATTGGTGAGGCCTGTTCTGGAGTCCTGTCCAGTTCTGGCCTCCCTATTGTCGGAAGGATATTATTAAGATGGAGAGGGTTCAGAAGAGATTTACCAGGATGTTGCTGGGAATGGAGGGTTTCAGTTATAATGAGAGGCTGCATCGGCTGGGACTTTTTTTTTCGCTGAAGCCTAAGATGTTGAGAGGTGACCTTATAGAGGTTTACAAAATAATGAGAGGTATAGATAAGGCGAATGGCAGGTGTCTTTTCCCTAGGGTGGGGAATTTCAAGTCGAGGGGGCATATTTTTAAGGTGAGAGAAGAAAGATTTTAAAAAGACGAGGGGTGTTTTTTTTTTTTTGTTTTTTTTTAACACGGAGAGTGGTTCATGTGTGGAATGAACTTAGAGAAGAAGTGGTGGATGCAGGTTCAGTGACAATCTTTAAAAGACATTTAGACAAGTATGTGCATAAGAAATCTTTGGTAGGATGTGGGCCAGGTGTAGGCAGGTGGGACTAGTTTAGTTTGGGCTTATGGTTGGCACGGACTGGTTGGACCGAAGGGTCTGTTTCCATGCTGTATGATTCTGTAACTCACTGAAAGGAGCCCATCTCATTATGGGGCTTACAGTGTGGGATGGGTAAAGGACGTGGATGAACGTGTACAAGTTCTAAAATTATTGAATGATACTGAGTCTAAAGGCTCAGTGTCCCGAGCAGAAAATGAGGTGCTGTTCTTCCAGCTTGCACTCAGCCTCACTGGAGCACTGTGTAGCAGTCAAAAGTGTTGTCCAGGGAACATGGTCGTGTGTTTAATTGGCAGGCAATTGTAACTTAGGGTCATTTTGGGGACAACAAATAGATATTCTGAAAACTGGTCGCCCAGTCTGCCTTCATCAGCCTAATCTAGAGCAGACCACATTGTGAGCAGTGAATACAGTAGACTGGATTGAGTGAAGTGCAAGTAAATCTTTGCTTCACCTGGAAGTTATGTCTGGGGCCTTAGCTGGTGAGGAGGGAAGAGGTAAACGGGCAGTGTTGCACCTTCTACGATTGCTTACCATGGTGCAGTGAGTGGAGGTGAAGAGGACCAGGGTGTCCCAGAGGGAGCAGACCCTGTGAAATGCTGCAAGGTATGGGAGAGGAATATGTGTCCTCTGGTGGCATCTCGCTGGAGGTGGCAGAAATGGTGGCTTGTGATCCTTTGGATGTAGATGTTGGTGGGGTGGAAAGTGTGGACGGGGGGACCAATAAGTATTGCGGGAGGGAAGAGAAGGTGTGAGGGCAGAAATGTAGGAATTAGATCGGACATGGCTAAGGGCCCTGTCAATCATGGTGGCAAGACTCCTCAGTTGAAGAAAAAGGTAAACATTACTGATATCATCCCTGGAAGATGGCATCATCAAAACAGATGTGACAGAGATGGAGAAATGGGAGTATGGAATGGAACCTTTACAGGAAGCAGGGTGTGAAGATATATATCTTAGGCAACTATGGGAATTGGTGGGCTTGTAGTAGAGGTTGATGGCCAGCCTTTTCCCCAGAAATGGAAGCAGAGATGTCAAGGAAGGGAAGGGAGGAATCAGAGCTGGAACAGGTGAGGGTGAGAGCAGGGTGGAAATTGAAAACCAGATAGGAGAGAGAGTTGTGGGGAGATGCCTGACTAGGATTGCAGCAAGAAATGTTCCACATGCCCCACAAAGAGAACATGAATAACTGGGGCTCATGCAGGTACAATGGCCACACCTTTGATCTGAAAAAAGTGAGAGGAGCTAAAGGAGAAGTTGCTCCAAGTAAGGGTGAGCTCAGCCAAGCAGAGGAGGGTGATGGTGCATGGGAGCAGTTCAGGTCTTCTTTCCAGGAAGATGAGAGTACTGAGACCATCTGGATGGGGGATCGATGTGTAGAGTGATTGCATGTCCATGGTGAAGAAGCGGCTGGTGCTTGCAAACTGAAAATTATGTGAAGTGTCAAAAGAATGGTGGATTTAAGTAGGAAGAGACTGGAGAAGGCAAAAAAAATTGAGTCAGGTAGGAAGAGTGAAGTTCCGTGGGGCAGGAGCAGACAGGAACAATGGGTCTTGTGGATTTTTGGAAGAAGATACAAGCAGTAAAAATGACCCCAGACTTCTAGTTGTCTGTTACTTCAACACACCATTGTGTTCCATGGCCAACATTTCTGTCTTGGGCCAGCTGCAGCACTCTCGTCTCAGAGCAAGCTGGAAGAACAGCATGTCGTTTTCTGTGTGGGGACCTTTCAGCCCTCCAAGACTCCATATCGAGTTCAATAATTTTAGAACCTTGAACACCTTCTTGTATATGTCTTTTACCCACCCCCACAACCCTCGCCCCATCATGACGTGGACTGCTTTGAGCACTGCCAACCCATTTTAACCTACTTGTGGTTCCCATTATTGGTGTTTCTTTCTCCTGAGCATACATTCATCCATCCCTTTGTCTTCCTAACTGTTGTTCTCTTTCTCTGGACACTGTCTCTGCCTAATCCGCTCACCGCCCCCACCCCCCATCTTGGATATAAATACCAAAATACCACCTTTTCCTAGGACATAGGTTTATTTAGATCTGAGCTGTAACATTTTCATGCAGAGGGTGGTGCGTGTATGGAATGAGCTGTCAGAGGAAGTGGTGGAGATGGGTACAATTACAACATTTAAAAGGCATCTGGATGGGTATATGATAGCAAGGATTTAGAGGGATATGGGCCAAATGCTGGCAAATGGGACTACGTCAGATTGGGCTGTCTGTTCGGCACGATAATTTAGATTGAGGAGTCTGTTACGGGTTTTCTGACGCAATGACTACTATGAGTTTGAAAGGATCACTGGAGTTGGAACGTTAACTTTGCTTTCCAAAGGTGCTGACAGACCTGCTGAGATTCTCCAACAATTTTTGTTTCAGAGTTCCACCATCTGTACAACTTTGTTTTATTCAAGTTATATTATGGTTTTTTTTAAACCACTTTAGACAGACATTTGAGTTACTATTTATTTAACTGTTTGGAACTTGGCCATGACAGGAGACCTGCAGAGAAAGCATCCTTGAAGAAATCTAACATCCCCATTGACTGATGGGAGCCCTTGCCTTTTGACTGCCTAAAATAGAGAAAACTCACTTGAGAAGGCACTGAACGTGTTGTGAAATTCTTTGGGGGCGTGTTGGAAGTCGAGAGCATTTAGAAACCTTCAACAACTCATTTATCCCTTGCAAAAGCCTCCACTTTGCCTGCATGTGGTCTTCAGGTCACGAGTTTATATCAAACCAGATCCAAACACATGGAACCATACTGCAACCAATGCTTGTCAAAATGACTGCAGGTAGTTTCAGGGGAGCAAATTGCAGCTAAAATAACAAATAAGACAGAGATTTTATAGGAAGCCTCCTGGTAACCAAAACGTGTGATTACAGACTGACAAATTCATGCTGATAATTCCGATTATAAATGTGACAATCAGGATTTATAAATGCTTAAAAGATATGTTCAAGAATGTGACAGAAGAAATAAGATTTTATCCATGGAATCCGTAGAATCCCTACAGTGTGGAAACAGGCCCTTGGGCTCAACAAGTCCACACTGACCCTCAGAGCACCCCACCCAGATCCGTCCGCCTATAACCCACCTAATCTACGCATCCCTGAACACTGTGGGCAATTTAGCATGGCCAGTCCACCTAGCTTGCACATCTTTGGACTTGGGGAGGAAACCAGAGCACCCTGAAGAAACCCATGCAGATGCGGGGAGAATGTGCAAACTCCACACAGACTTCCATCCTTGGGCGACTTTGAACCCAGGTTCCTGGTGCTGTGAGGCAGCAGTGCTAACCACTGAGCCACCATGTTGCCCCCAAAGGTATTAAAGAAGCCATTTTATTTCATTTAGTCCTAAATATTTTGCTGCGGGAACTGCTTTAAGGGAGTATAATTTAGAGAATTAAACTCAGTTTGTAACTCATTTGCCTATTTGTGCATTGACTTTCATGCCCTTCTCCATACTGAACTGTGATATTGCTTATACTTGGCTGATGGGGCACGAGTTTCCTGATAGAACTCTGCAGTATTGCCCTTTAATATCTTGCTGCTGTTGCTGAAAACTCCCACTGTCATAAAGATATGTAAGGGATTTGTTGGTAATGAGAAAATCTCATCTACCTGTTAAGGCAGATTAGTTTGTGTAATAGTGAGAATGTAGCAACCATGTATTTTAGGTACATAGCTGCAAAGTTTCCTGCAGTTGATTTCAGCACTGTATAGGCTAGGTGGGTGAAATTGATCTCTGCATTTTATGCGGAGTTAGTTATGAGTAGTTAGTTAAAAGATTTTTTTTTGTTGCACATGAAACAAAACTCATTGTTTTGCATTTTAAAATTGAGTTCCATTTCTGTCTGACCAGAGAAGAGAAGCTCTTCTGGGGAGGTTTTCGACCAATAAAAAGTCATGATACTCCATCGTTCATGTTTATGTTCCCAAATTTGAAACATACTGATCTCTGGAATGTGTTCTCTTTCTTGACTACATGCTGCCCCTCAGTAACATTATCCAAAAAAGCAGCATTATCCTCTTTTTGTGACCTGTTGAGCATTTCCAGTTTCACTTGTGCATCATTAAAGACTTTGCCTTCAGTTGTCTTGTCTCTGAACTCTGAAATCCCTTCCTTACGTGTCTCTACCCGTTCACGTCACTTTCTCCTTTATGGCATGCCAACAAGCCCGCTTCTTTGACCAAGTCTTTGGTCTTTTAACCTTGTATTTTCATACGTGGCTTGGTGTCATTCTTTACAAAGGTCTACAGGATGCTTCATCACATTAAAGAAGCCAATTAAATACTAACTAATAATGTAACATCAGGTGCTTTTTATGTGGGCAATCTTCGAGCCTGACTGTGAACAAACCCTCCCACAAACCCAAAACTAGGAGGGCCAGTGACTACTCTGAATCTTGTTTGACCTCCTTTAGGGGTCCCTACCAGGGTAAAATTCCTACCAGCATGTCTTTCAACATAGGAGCACGCAAGCCCTCTCTTAACAAGGTGAATGTCCCTTGGGAAAGAAGATTTTGGAGATTGCCATTATTTTTGTGTCTATAACCAATGTGAGACTTCAGTATCTCGATTGAATTATGCCTGTATGCCCTATTTCCCTGATCCGATACCCTCTTAACCTTTGATTTGACTCCCTTGTGTTGTTCCTGCTAAGCTCCGTGGCTCTGTAACTGTGGAGCAGCCTAGGAGTTATCTTGCAGGCCTTGCTTTGTGATGATACTTGTACATATCTGCACAAACAATCTATTGATAAAATTGGTCTATGCACTGAAGAAACGCTTAAGAGTTCCATTAGTAAAAAGAATTAGCTATAAACTCGAAGCCACAGGGACAGAGCTGGGCACTGGGACTGCTTTGAAACCTGCATGGGCATAGTGGGCTGAATAGCCTACCATCCTGTCGGTCTGTGTGCTTAAAGATGTATTCAGGTGTTGCATGTGAATTGCAACTGGTATCTTAGAAATCATAAGATATTGCTTCAACCTTGGATTCTGTTCCTGAATAAGTAACCTGCTAAACACAACACCAATTTAGAGAAATGGTTATATTCATAGTAATGTTGGTCATTACAGAAAAAGGAACATAGAACACTTCAGGTGCAGGGGCCAATGGGACGAGGAGTGGCAGATGGAGTTTAATTTAGATAAATGAGAGTGGTGCATTTAGGGCAGGATTTATACAGTTAATGGTAAAGCATTAACCCCCAGGGGGTGTTTCCAGAAAAAGAGACCAAGGGGTGCAGATGCATCATTCCTTGAAAGAGGAGTTGCACGTAGACCGGGTGGTGAAGAAGGCATTTGGAACACTTGGCGTCATTGGGCAGTGCATTGAGTATAGGGCTTGGGCTGTCATATGTGGCTGTATAGGACATTGTTGAGGGCCCTTTTTGAATACTACGTTCAATTCTAGTCTCCCTACTATAGCAAAGATGTTGTTAAACTTGTCAGGGTTCAGAAAAAATTTACAAGTGTGTTGCTGGGATTGGAGGGTTTGAGCTGTAGAGAAAGGCTGCATTGGCTGGGGCTAATTTCCCTGGAGTGTCGGAGGCCGAGGGGTGACCTTTTGGAAGTTAATAAAATCATGAAGGACATGAATAGGGCAAATAG
The DNA here is from genome assembly GCA_024137785.1 of Ginglymostoma cirratum. Taxonomy (NCBI): domain Eukaryota; kingdom Metazoa; phylum Chordata; class Chondrichthyes; order Orectolobiformes; family Ginglymostomatidae; genus Ginglymostoma; species Ginglymostoma cirratum. Next base: position 714,888 of record JAHRHZ010000038.1, read on the forward strand.
CCAAATTTTCCCCAGTGTAAGGGAATCCAATGCTAGGGGGCATAGTTTTATGCTGCGAGGGACAAGATTAAAGGGGATACGAGAGGTAACTTTTTCACGCAGAGGGTGGTATGTGTGTGGAATGAGCTGCTGGAGGAAGTGGTAGAGACTAGTGCAATTACAACATTAAAAGGCATTTGGATGGGTGTATAAATAGGAAGGGTTTGGAGGGATGTGGGCCAAATGTTAACAAATGGTACTAGATCTGTTTAAGATATCTGGTCGGCGTGGATGATTTGGACTGTAGGATCTCTTCCCATTCTGTACAACTCTATGACTCTACAAAGTCACTGTCAAAAACTAAATTCTGAAGGGACTGTTGCTGCCTTGTACAATACCCTTGGAAACCAATTAGTAGGAAAGAATTATAATTTAATCTGTTCATTTTAAAAATTTTAGTGGTTAAGTGGAGTTTCAACCACTGTTTACATGGTTTCCTTTTGAGATGCATTTACATTTTATTTTGCAAGCTGAAAGTTTGCACCATATAAAAGTAGTTGCTGAAAGTAATTTTATCCTTGGACACAAAATATAAGGGTGTCCATATTAATAATGTAAGGAATATCAATCTCATGGCATTCAATTTTCACAAATAGATTGTGATTAATATTTGATATTAGTACTAAAGAGGTTTTCTGTTTACCCTACTGTTTAACCTTGTGTGACCAATTTGCTTTTATTATTTTTAGCTTTCTGTTTTCCATATTTTATACTTTCTGTTGTGCAGAGAAGTGAAATGTAATCAGTTCCCAGTGAATTTTTTTCAAAGCTAACAAATTAATTTCTTGAGTGCATGCTTTGCCCATCCACATTTATGCAATTTGGGTAAAATTAACAATCTGTTCATTTTATGGTCTGGTGTACTTCATAACTGCCCTTGAGAAGACGGTAGTAAGCTGTCTTCTTGCAACATTGCAGTCCTTGTGTAGTAGATACACCTACCTTGCTATTAGGGTGGTAATTGCAGAATTTTGATCCAGTGTTAGTGTAGGAATGCCAGTATAGTTCCAAGTGGGGATGAGAGTAGCTTGTGGGAAAAACTAGTGGGTACTAGTATTCCCCTGTATCTGCTGTCCTTGTTCCAGATGGTAGTGGCTTTGTTTTTGGAGAACGCTGTCGAAGGAGTTTTGGTGTATTTCTGCAGTGCACATTGTAGATGGTACAGTGTGTCAGTGGTGGAGGGACTGAATGGTTGTAAATGTGGTGCCTGTCAAGCGGGCTGTGGTGTCCTAGATCTTGACAAGCTTCTTGAGTGTTGTTGGAGCTCCTCTCATCCAGGCAAGTGGGAAGTATTGCATTACACTCCTGACTTGTGCCTTTGTAGATGGTGCGCAGGTTTCAGAGATTCAGGAGGTGAATTATTCATTCCAAGTCTGTGATCTGCTGTTGCAACCACAGTATTTACATGGCTATTCCAGTTCAGTTTCTATTTAAATAGTAACTGCATTGATGTTAGTAGTGGGGATTCAGCACTGGTAGTGCTAGTCAATGTCAAGGGGCAATGGTTAGATTTTCTCTTGTTGGAGATGGTCGTTGCCTGGTACATCTGTGGTGTGACTGTAATATTACACTGGTCAGCCAAAATCTCGATTATTGTCCAGGTCTTGCCGCATCTGGGCAGGGACTGTTTCAGTGTCGACAAACAGGAGGTTTGAAGAACACAGCAAGCTGTGCAGCATCTGGAGGAAAGGAGCAGTCAATGTTTTGGGACTGTTTCAGTATATGAGAAGTTGCAAATGGTGCTGAACATTATGCAATTATCTGTGAACATGTCCACTTCTGACTTTATGGTGGAGGGAAGCTAAGTGATAAAGCAGCTGAAGGTTGTTGGACCAAGGACATTACCCTGAGGAATTCCTACACAGATGTGCTGGACCTCAGATGACAGATATCCAGAAACCAGAAGGAGTTTGAGCCAGTTATGACTCGAACTGGCAGAAAATATTTCCTGATTCCCATCGACTTTCATTTTGGCCACGGCTCTTTGATGTTAGACACTGTTTAAATGTGGCCTTAATGTCATGGGCAGTCATTCTTGCCTCCTCTTGTGGAGTTTAACTCTCTTGTCTGTATGTGATCCAAGACTGTAATTGAGCCTGAAGCTGAGTAGGTGCCACCAGAACCAAACAGTGCAACAGTGAGCAGATTCTGCTTGACTCACCTTTTGACATTTACCTATAATATCCCACGCTGACACTTGTGTTAACAACAATATCAAAATTATTTATATAGTACTATTAATAAAATGATACTTCCCACATTACTGCACAGGAGCATTATTTCTGAAAAAGAAAGTGAGTACGTAATGAAATCTTGGCTGAAGGTATAGTTATTATAAAGTGTCTTAAAAGAGGAAAATCAAAGAGAGAGGTGGAGAGATTTAGGGAGGGAACTCTAGAACTAGTAGCCTGAATACTAAAGCAGAGGATGTTAGAAATATCGAGTACCATTTGTCTCTCTAAAAATTAGTTGTGGGCAGACCTTTTACTTTCGTTGTATTGCCCATTTAAACCTATTGTGTGGCTGTGCACAAGCATTATTACTTTCTGAACATGGCCTGTGTGGTGCCTTTTTGATCGGCTGTAGAGGTTGGTTAGGAACATAGCTTAAGAGGTTTCTGTGGTGAGAGATGCTTATCTTCAGACCACTCTCCTGACAAGACCCCATTATGGATGTGTTGAGAGAGATATTGGGGAGTCGTTAGCACACTAGTTGAGGGAGTAGGTGAGAGTAGTCAGTACATATTTGGAGCATCTGTATGACATAAATGGCCAACTTAAAGAAGAAAATGCCCCATCCACCTCTCCTTGACCTTAAGTGGCACCACACTTGTCAAGTATGACAATCCCCGTGGACAGTACTGACAATGTAAGCAATTAGACTTGCCACATCAACCATGTGGCTGCAACATTGGAACGGCCCAGCAACAACTGGTTGTCTCCCTCACTCTCAGTTCGAGCCCCTGATATATAATTTCAAACTTAAGAGTGAAATCGAATACTTGCTACTAACCTGGATGTGCATCTTGCAGCTGCCATAAAAACACTTGAAAGTTTGACACGATTAAGGACACAATCTACTTAATTAGGGCACCTGCCACCAATCTCAATAGCCATGTCCTCCATCAATGGCACTCTGTACCTATGGTATTTAAAGCGGTATGACAAAATGTCCCGATCTGTAACATTTAATCAGAAGACAGTCATGGGAAGATCACTCAGCAAATTTCCCTTTTTAATATGCTACTTTGGACAAAAAGCACTATTTCCTGGATTATTTATCCTGGAATTTCCCACTTAACCCCATCAAGAGATGGCCTTTGATATGAGGAGATGACTTGCTAACTTCTGACAACAACAATGGATGCATCATAAGAATGACCTTCATTGTTGTATTTGTCAACATAGAAAACTTTTTTAAGACTGGCTTCCAAGTGATTGTCATCCATTCAATTTTAGCTTGCTATGTGTGAGAGAATTACCCATGTTTGTGGTGCAGCCTGCAGAAAGGTGAGGATCAGTTTTTAAATGTTCATGGTTGATTAGTTCTCAAATCTTGATCTTGCACATATGCCTAGGTTGGTAGTGTAACATGTAAAGACAACAATGCAAGACCAAATAGATCTGTCTTCCTTAAATCTTGTATTTGATGTATATTTCATGTATAAAACTAGACACCGTGACATCCATACATCAGATGTCCTGCACTCATAGATTTAGAGTCATTCAGTACAGAAACAGTCCCTTCAGTCCAACCTGTTGATACTAACCAAGTTTCCCAAACTAAACCAGTCCCACTTGCCTGCATCTGCTCATTTTGAAGTCTGACGTTTGCCGATTGCAGGTTGAAGCCATGTTCTAAAAGCAGAAGTATGACGTTTATCTGCCACTTCAGTGAGGAATGTTCCGTCATTAGAGGTGTTTTTTTTCCACTCTACCCCAGTGGGAGTGTCTGTATTTTCCAGTCTGGCAGTTAGACATGCCATTCTCACATTCTGATCGCTTAATCTGAACTGTCAACATCCTTTCTCCCCCAGTGTTCTGTCCTTCCCACCAAGAATCCCCCCCACTGCCACCGACTAATGCATAAATGCTGCCCCCTCCACACTTAATGTCAGCTTTGATGAAGAGTCATCTAGACTTGAACAGTTAGCTTGCTTTCTCTCCATGAATGCTGCCTGACCTGCTGTGATCTGCAGCATTTTTTTTTTGTTTTCAACCATGCCTTGGCTATGCAATTGGGTGAATGTATAACTTGGAATGGAGCCCTTCAGGGATAATTAGGAGAATGTTCCTGATATCCTGATCAACACTTATCCCTCAACCAACACCTAAAATAGATAATCTGGTAATTTAACTTGTGGGATGCTGCTTTATAAAAATTGACTGCATTTGTGTATAGATTAAGGCACCCTGAGATTTTGAAAGGTGCTAAATCAATTTTGCATCCCTTCCCCATATTCATGCTGTTGTCAGCTTCCATGTTGACTTCTTCAATACCTATCTCATTACCTTGCAATGAGTAAATTCCAGTCGATCCAGTTTTCTGTCACTCTAGTCCTTACTGACACCAACGATGGCACAACAAAATATTGAAGCTGCTTTTTGTGAAAGTTTCTGCAAAATGGAGTTTGTTAACTGGTTATAATTCTGTTGAAAAATTTGGTAGTATAATAGAATCAAATGGAAAGGTCACCAACTAGAAAATCCTTTTTTAGGCCGATTGGCAGACAAATAAGATTGTTATGGATGGAGTATTGACGAATGGGTGGAAACAGCAAGTGGGATAAGGGATTTTTCAAGTTGCCACCATGTGACCAGTGGGGTTCCACAGGGGTCAGTACTGGGACTGCAATTGTTTGCAAAATATATTAGTGACTTGGAGGAAGGAGGCCAATTTACAGTTAACACAAAAGTAAATGGAAGGCCAAGTTGTGAGGAAGATGCAGACCGCTCATAGAGAGATACTGTTCGGTTAAATAAGTGGGGAAAAAAGTTGGCACATGCAATATAATGTAGAAAAAGGTGAGGAAGGAGAACAAAACAGTATTGTTTACATGGAAAAAACTGTAGAAAGTTGTAACACAAAGTACTTGGTGCACGAAACACAGAAAGCTAACGTGCCACTGAAGCCGATAATCAGAATGGCTAATGGAATGTTGGCCCTTATTTGAAGGGGTTTGGAGTATAAGAGCATGGAAGTCTTATTGCAACTGTATAATGTGTCGGTGGAGACTACCTCTGCAGTATTGTGAGCAGGTTTGGTCCCCTTCTTGAAAGAAAGACATGATTTCATTGGAGGCAGTTCAGAAAAGGTTCAGGAGGATGATCCCTGGTATGAAGTGATTGTCTTTATAAGCAAAGATTAAACAAGTCGTGACTGTACTCAGTGGAATGTAGGAGAATGAGAGGTGATTGCATTGAAACATGTAGGATTCTTAAAGGGGATGGGCAAATACCAAGAGAATGTTTCCCCTCATGGTAGAGTCTTAAGACCAGAGGGCATGGTGTCAGAATAAAGAGGGGCTAATTTAACTCTGAAATGAGGAGGAATTTGTTCTGAGGGTCATGAATCTTTGGAATTCCTTGCCAAAGAGAGCAATGGGGGCCGAGTCTTTGTGTACATTTAAGGCTGAGATTGATTCTGAATCAGGTGGGGAATCCCTGGTTATGGGGAAAGTGAATGTGAGAAATGTAAGATCAATCATGATCCTCTTGAAAGGTGGAGCAGGCTTGAGGAACTGATTGGCCTACCTCTGTTCCTATTTCTTATGGTTTTAGTAACATGAAAAGAAACTCACCTATATGTAGTTAGATTCTGGAATGTGTAGGCCTAGAACATTGAGGGAGGACTATCAATTGTCATTTGCAAAATGGAGTTGGTTAATTGGCTAAAGAAAGAAAATTTCCAGGGTGCAGGGAAAACATGGAAGTGGAGTAAATGAATTGTTCTCATAGATCCTGTGTAGACACTGTTGGACAAATGTCCTTCTGTATTATAACAATTTGGTAAATGTAAGCTGTATAACGTAAGTGAAAGCAATATTGCAAACCTGAAGCAAATACTGAAAATACTCAACAGCAGCAATTGTGGAGAGAATATTGTAAAAGAAGACCCTTTTCCAAAATTCCTCAGTTGATCAAAAATATTATCTGACTTTCCTTTGAAACCTGATCCGCTGAGTGTTTAATGCGTTTTCTGTTTTTGTTTCAATATAAGGTTTCGTGACAACCAGATAATTTATTATTTCAATGATTTGTGTATTATCTTATTGCGTGAAGGTCAAAATTAAATAAGTATCCTCTTTTATGATAGACTGACTTAAGGCATTTATCACAGACTTCATCAATGGAAACTGCCATCTACTATGTAAGAAATAATCAATTCAGCATTTCTGACGCTGTCAAGACTGATCTTAATCAGATGTTTGTTTGAACATGTTGAAAATGTAACAAAAATATTTTATTTCTGAAGAAGGGTCTAGGCCCGAAACGTCAGCCTCCCTGCTCCTCTGATGCTGCTTGGCCTGCTGTGTTCGTCCAGCTCTACACCTTGTTATCTCAGATTCTCCAGCATCTGCAGTTCCTACTATCTCTGAAACTAATTTATTGACAGTATGAGTTTCTGGCAAATTTTCAGTTTGATTCCTTTGTTTTATCTGAAAGCAAAAATATACTGAACTGTAACTACAGTAGTACTGCTCAGAAACTGCTGACCTTTTTACTTTGGCTTTATATTTGAAATGCACTGATCATTGATCTTATGCTGGCTATTGCTGAATTATTTTAGCTTGGCTAATGAATTATTTATTCTACCACATTTTTCATCTGTAAGAGCAGCACGCATGTTGAGAAATATTTCTGCTTTTGAATTTTGATCTAGTCTCTCAGGCAGGGTTTCTGCATGTGAATCTGATGCTCTGCAGTTTTTGGTATCTCCCTCTACCTTTTTCAAAATTGTTAACATTCCAGTGCAGTATGCTGATGATGTCACTGCTTATTCATGAGGCTTTTAATCTCTTTGTTTCATAGGGAGCTGTGATTGGTATAGACGATGAAGATGACAGCACCTTCACAGTCACAGTGGATCAGAAGACATTCCATTTTCAAGGTGAGGACTAGAGAGATTCTGACTTGCATTTATGAAGATGCAAGGCGCACTCTGCAGAGAGATTGGATGAAAACTGATGCTTGGCATTTTGTGTGTGGATTGAAATTTTGACAGTATTTGTGAAGCACCCACCAGTCTGAGTTGAACATTCTCTGGATCATGATTTGCAGGTTAGAACTGTGTGGGTGTTTGACTACACTGGATTAAAAATACATTAAACAAATGATCATCTTCACCAGGATTTGGATAATCTATAAAATAAAAGATAAGTTATAAAGGGAAAAGAAGTGCTCATTATCTGTTTGCAATAGTCTGAACTGCTGGGTCTTTTAACTGCTGCTCTGCGGTGTGAGAACTGTGGCAGTCGGGCAGGACAACGAGTAAGCCAAGGTTGTGTCTCTACTTAGACTGCAGATGTGCATGAACAGGAAAGCTGAAAGCAGCATTTGCCTTTAAGGTGGAGCCTTATGCCCTACAACCAAACAGTTTCTTCCATCTGCATTATTTGTGTCTTCTCTCCTTCATTTCCTTGCCATCATTGCTATTTCTTACTGATCTATAATGCTAATTTGATCAGCTGTTGCCATGTTTCGCCACTGTATGCTGTGGTTCTCCGGTAGGAAGGGTAAGGCATTGTCATTCCAATTTTCTGTTATCACTTGTGATTGTGAAGCCATCATTCAGTGTTTCCATTAAAAATACGAGAACATTTTGGCTCCAAGAATGAGGAAAGGAAAGCTGTAAAGGGGCAAAAATAGGGTGAGAATGGTTTATTAATCGAGAAAACTGCAGTGAATATGCATTGCTTCTTGGTAAGTAAATAATATATTTGTCAATTTTGATTTTTAGCTATAATCTGCACTCCTTGTCACTTGCCTTAAGAAATATAAACTGCTGTTCAATGCTGTAAATGTTCTTGTCGTGACTATACATCTGAATAAATAATTTAATACTCAGTGTGCTTGACATAGTATTTGAATGTTAAAAATTCTAATGTTTGTTATTTTGATTCCTGTGGAAAATGTTTTATACCTGAAGAAATGTCATCTGAACTTTGAATAAGACCGGTGTTATGTACAGACAATAGTACTAGAGTATGTAAGTTAGTATTTTGGGACCACATAACATGTTTTTATTGAAAGCTCCAGTGTTTAGTGAATACTTCACTTGAAAGTTGGAGCTGCAGTAGGAATTGTTCAGGTGTTTTGATCACCTTTTGAGGCATCCAGCAAAACTCCATACTGCGGGTGTTTTGTTTTGCTGCCCTGAGTACAGGTATCTAGGGTGCAAAGTCAGCCGAATAAATACATTCATCCTTTATGATAATGTCTCACTACATTTTTTGAATTAATTGCATTAAGAACAGGTACAACCTGAACAATGAGGCGGATAGTGTTAAACTTCAAGACAACATAGAGTAGCTGATGGAATGGACAGAGAAGGTGACAGACAGATTAGGCACAAAAATGAAGTGATTCATTTTAAAGGGAAGAATAAAGGAAGTAAATACAAACTACAAGGAGTGTACAAGCAGAGTATGCTGGAGATATGCATGCACAAATCATTGAAGGTGCTAGAGAGGGTTGAGAAGAGGTTAACAGAGCATATGGGGTCATGAGCTTTGTAAATAAAGGAATACGTACAAATGCAAGGATATGATAAAGCTGTACAAAACATTGGTTTGACCTTTAACTGTGCTACATCCATGCTGTTGAGTATGAAGGCAGGAGAGCCTGTAAAATTCAGCAAATGGCATGCGAATTAACTGTTCAGAGGCCTGCATCCCATCACCAATCACCCTTTCTTCACAAATGAGTAGCCTTTGACAATAATACTGCCACTCACTGAGTCAGGCATTCAGGAGCTCAATTTCGCTGACATTCATCCTTTTATGTCAGCCAAGTCTCCCTGATTGGACCAGATTAACAGCCCAGTCAGGAAACTCATTCCATGATGTCTGGCTGGCTGACCGAGTGACAGTCATGACAGCATGCCTGGCCTCTGCCCATCCTTAAGTGTTACAGGGGACGGGGATTGCTCCCGGGGGATCCTCTCTTGGAGAAGAGAGGATTGAGAAAAGTTTTGATGTAGGTGACAATTCACAAGACAATACCAGAATTACAAGGTTGTAAGCTTCAAAAAAGGCTGTACTCATTGGGGTTCTTTTCTCCACAATAGGGAAGCTAAACTGGTGACCATATAGATCTTTTAAATATAAACAAAGGATTTGATAACTTTGTGCATACCTGAAATTCTGTTAACCATTTTGGTCCTCTTATCTAAGGAAATCTATACTGTCATTGGTGGCAGTCCAGAGAAGGTTCACTGGGCTGATCCTGCGTATGTTGAGATTGTTTAAAATTTTAAGTTTTACAGCCTCGTGTAGAGATTGTCTGTCTGTCTGTCTGTCTGTCCGGAAAGGTTGAGTTGTTTGGACCTACACTAAGCGGAATTTAGAAGAATGAGAGGGATCCTTATTTAAATATGTAAGATTATTGGGGAGCTTGACAGGGTAAATGTGGAGAGGTTTCCCGTTGTTGAAGAGTCTAGGACAAGAGGGCATAATCTCAGAATAAAGGGTTGCTCAGTTAGGATAGAGTTGAGTAGAGATTTCTTCGCATTGGGTAGTGAATCTGTGGAATTCTTCACAACAGAGCTGTTGAGTCTGCCTTGTTAATTATTATCCAAGTCTGGCATTGACAGCAGTAAAGGAATTTATTGTTACAGGGAAAAAGCAGGAAAGGAGAGTAGAGAATTATCAATCAAACATGATTTCATTGAATGGGAAGTGGCCTGAATGGGCTGAAAGGAGTATAAGTGAGCCAAAATCTTAGGATCTTCTGTGAGAAAGCAAAGTTTCCATTTATCAGGAAGACAAACTAAAAGTTAGAAATATAAGACTGTTACTAATTAATCTAGTGGAGAATACCAGAGGTGCTTGTTTACCCAGGCAGTGGTAAAAACCTGGAACATACTACCAGAAGTAGTAGTTGAGACAATTAGCATGGATGTATTTACATACAGGAGTAAACCAATTAGCCCATTGTTGCTAACAGGTTTTGCTGTTTGCTTTAATTATTGTTTTTGCAGGTACGTTCCATTTACCTACCTTTTTGGGTCATGTCCATTAAACGTAAACTTCCAAGAGAGATGAATGGATAACAATCAGGAATGAGAAACAAAGCCATCCTGCCATGTATCATCATAGTTTGCTTCCAGTTTCCTCTTTCAGGTTGAGTTGTGTAGGATAGTAGAAAAATTGGAAGATCCGATTTGCAAAGGTAGTTTGTCACGCCAAGTTTAACATAAAAGTATCCTGTGGTTATCTATCAACAGCTTTTACAGCACAGTTCAATATTTTTTAAAAATGTCTGTCTGTTTGAGATTTTAAGTTTACTTTTGTTGAGGAAAATTCGGAAAAAGGGATGTTGGCCAAACCTTGGAGAGAAGAAATGGCACCTTAATAATGCAGCTGTTGTTAATGTGTAAATTGGCCAAAAGGTTCACCGTTAGTGTGAACCTGGGCTGTTGTGGCACAGTGCTAATGTCCTTCCTTTCAGACAGGAGGCCAGTAGGCCAGTGTTCAAGTCCAGTTGCTGCAACAGTGTGTAATAACATCTCTGAACATGTTGATTAGGTAATATAAGTTGTGAATCTCTTGAACTTGCTGGTTGATTAATATCACTCAGTTCAGTTTGCATAAATGGTATTTCTTCCTTAGCATACCCACTATTTTTAAGAGCTTTATGGATTGGTTAGTTGGGAGGAAAAGTTGAATTTAAGAGTGTTACAGTGCTTTAAGGGACAAGATAATGTCCATTCCCTCAGAGATAATTAAGCAATACACGCTTGTGATGTGGCTAGACTTGGGCAACCGTCAGGCTTGGACTGATATGTGGGAAGTGAAATTTATGCCACACACATGCGAGGAGCTCAGTCAGAGTGTCAGGAGAGAGGAGAGGAGTGGAGTGAAACTGGGGGTCAAAGATGCAGTGGAGTTTCCCGATTAAAAGCCTGATCAAGCTCAGTTGGAGCAGGAGCTAAACCCCTTCAAGAACCCCAATATTATTCACAGCAGCTGACAAAAGTGATGTTGGTACAGAAGTGAAAACTGATTGGTAAGTGGTAGTCACGTTTGTACTCTATACTAAGGTTTAACATGGTATACACATTGGTAGTAAAGTTAATACAATATTTAGAAAGCAACAGAGGTGGATACTAATCATAATTAATTAACAACGCATTAAGAATGGCAGTGCAGGTAGTGTGTGTAGTGTGTGCGAGCTCAAGGATACCATTGTGATCCTGGACAAACATATTTTGTGTTCAGTGTTTGAAGTTCAAGTAGCTTTGATCATAGATCATAGACGATCATAGAATCCCTACAAAATACTGGGTGCAAGGGCTCAAATTTGGGAAGATGTGGGAAATGATAAACAAACAATGACAGGAAGGAGCAGAGAATACACACCTAAGGGCAAATTAGTTAAGATGAGAGCTAAGAAATCTAGTAAAAGAATGAAACTTAATGCACTGCGTTTGAATGCACGTGGCATTTGAAACAAAACAGATGAACTAGTAGTACAAAATAACATAAATAAGAATGATCTAGTCACCATTATTGAGACATGGCTGCAGTATGACCCGTTTTGGGACTTGAATATTGAAGGGTAATTGATGTGACATTTAGGAAGGACAGGATCCTAGAAAAGGATGGAGGGGTGGCTTTGTTAATTAAAGATGATATCAGCACAATAGAGAAGTATGATCTAATTCCAAAAACCAGGATATAGCAGCAGCCTTGCTGGAGAGGAGGAATGATAAAGCCAAGACGGAACTTATGGGAGTTGTGTAAAGGAGCTCTAACAATAACTGGGTAGGGCCAGGTATCAAGAAAGAAACCATGGAAGTTTGTCAAAAGAGTACTGCGATTATCATTGGGACTTTTAACCTACATATAGACTGGAAAGGTTAGATGGGGGGGACAAACGTAATCTCGATGAGGAATTCATTGGATGTTTTCAAGACAATTTCTTAGATCAGTGTGTTATGGCACCAACCAGAGAACCAGCTTTACTTGACCTGGTTTTGACTAATAATTACTGACCTCATGATGAAAGTGCCTCTGGGTGGTAGTGACCATACTTTGAATTTTGCATGACGTTGAAGGCAGTGGGTCAAGGTCAAAAGTCACATGACACTAGTTTATAATCCAGTAGGTTTATTTGAAGTCACTAAGCTTTCGGAGTGCCTCTTCGTCAGGTGAAGAGAGAACCCAGGCACAGACTTTATAAACCGAGAGATCAAAGAATCGTACAAATTGTGTGAGTGGAGTTTTGACAAGCTGAATAACGTGTGAAACAATGACTATAATCCGATTAAATGAGGCAGAGAGATAATTACAAGAAATTAAAAATATGCTTGTGCTGGAGACAAACCAAATGACTGGAATAACATACCAGGTTCTAAGAGTTGCATGCCAAGGGTCTAACCAAAATACCGAGTAATTCAAAACTGTACAAACTAATTTAGGTAGAGAGATCATAATAAGATACCAAGGTGATGGTGTCAAGACAGAACAATAAGGAAGATTTTACAGATACATAACAGTATGGTGGGATTACATGAAGCTAAGATCACAATTGAGGCCATCTTCATGGCTATGGGACTTGGCTATCAGTTTCTACTTGGTGTTTCTGTGTTGTTTTGTATCTCAAATGCCTCCTTGGACGATGCTTACCCAAAGATTGGAGGCTGAATGTCGTGGACCACTGAGATGCTCCCCCACTGGGTGGAACCTTCCTATCTGGCGATTGTTGCCCTGTGTACATTCATCCATTGTCTTAGCATCTGCATGATCTCGCCAATATGCCACATCCAGGGCATCCTTGCCTGCAGGGTATGAGGTTGACAACATTGACTGAATCACATGAGTATCTGCAGTGTATGTAGTGGGTGGTGTTCCCATGTGTGACATCAGTATCCATGTCGATGATCTGGCATGCCTTGCAGAGATTGCCATCGCAGGGTTGTGTGGTTTTGCGGTTGATGTTGTCCTGAAGTCTGGGTAGTTTTCTGTGAATGATGGCTTGTTTAAGGACTGACGGTTGTTTGAAGGCAATAAGTCAAGGCATAGGGACAATCTTGGTGAGATGTTCGTCATCATCGATGACATGTCGAAAGTAGTTAAGAACGTGGTGTAGTTTCTCCACTCTGAGGAAATACTGGACGATAAAGGGTACTCTAGCTGTATCCTGTGCCTGTTTTCTCAGGAGATCATTGCAGTTTTTAGCAGTGAGACGTCAGAACTGGCAATCGATGAGTTGAGCATCGTATCCCATTCTTATGAGGGTGTCTTTGAGCATCTTTAGGTGATGGCCAGGTTCCCACTCATGTAAGCAGATCCTGTGTATGCACAGGGCTTGTCCATAGAGGATGGCTTCTTTAACATGTTTAGGGTGGAAGTGAGAGAAGTACAGCATTGTGAAGTTATCCGTGGGCTTTGTACAGTTTTGGATTACTTGTTACTTTGGTTAAACCCTTGGCATGCGACTTTTATACCTGGCACATTTGGTTTGTCCCCAGCACCACCGTATTTTTAATTTTTTTGTAATTGTCTCTGTGCCTCAATTAATTGGATTATAATCATCGCTTCCCTTGTTATTCAGCTGTTGATGTTTTACTTGCACCGTCTGACACGCTTGTGCACAGATCTAGTATTCAGCCTGTTGACACTCTACTCACACCATTTTTGTGATCCTTTGATCTCCCTGATTATCAAGTCTGTGCCTGGATTCTTTTTTCACCTGATGGAGGCAGTACTCCAAAAGCATTTCTTTCTAAATAAACCTGTTGGACTAGAACCTGGTGTTATGTGACTTTTGACATTGCCCACCCCAGTCCAACATTGGCACCTCTACATCTTGAGGGAAGTGAGTATGGGTCCAAGGCTACTAATCTGAATTTAACCCAGGGCAATCATGAGGCCATGAAAACAGAGCCAGCGAAAGTGAACTGGCAGTTTAGGTTGTGGGATAAATCATTAGAGATGCAGTGGCAAAATTTAAGGGAATAGAAAGCACATAATAGATAGACTTCAACAAATAAGAACAAGTCTAATGGATAGATCCACTATCTGTGGTTAACTAAAAGGGTAAAAGATATTAGAAAACACAGAAAAGGAAAAGACATATGACCAATATCATGAATGACATGAAAATTGAAACTAGGTCCGTCATTCCAAATAAGTAAATAAAATGCTGCAGCGCTCCCCAAGTCTGGAGAAATTACTGGAAAAAAATAAAGACAGGAGGAAGTACTTCCATGCATCAAACTGTATGCACCATTGCGGAAGTTAGAGGAATTCAGCAGGTGATTTCAGGAATTAGATGTAATGGAACAGATCATCATGTATATCATAATCCATTCCTTCAAGTAGACATTGGTGAACTGAGAACCAAATTCCATTAGGTGTTTGATTTACAAAGCAGTGGAGTTGATGTAGAGGTAATTACTGTGCAAAATGGTTTTGAGTTGAAAGTCCAATCAAGGAACAGCAGTTTTTGGGGATTTAAACAGAGAAAGTACCCATTTCTATCATTCTGTGCTTTAAAAGTGAATGCATATTTCAAAGTGGAGACAGTGTTTTCCCAAACAAAGGTAATCAAGCCCTAATATCTCACCCACCCCTCAAACCTATTTGATGGACTGTATACAACTCCAGGCATAAACTACAACCCAGACTTGAAGGAATTGATAGATATTATGAAGTCACAGGTGTCACACTGTGAGATTTGATGAGCAGAGGACTTCATTTATAATTATATCTACTTGGTTGTAGATTTACCAAGCACTAAAATAGATTCTTGGTTCTATATTTTCTTCAGATTGACCCTGGCTGTACTTAAATTCAAAAAGTGATCTAGTGATTGAAAAGGTTGGCAAATAGCTGAAAATAATTAACATGCTCGGGGTGACATAGTGAATCAAGGTTTCAAATTTCCCGTGTCAAGATTGAATGCTAGAAATGGATTTCATTAGTTGTTCAAAACCATTAATCAATTGAATTTGCAATGGAATAACTTGATTAAGAATGGTGTTGTAGCTTCTGAATAGTTGAGGTATTTTAGTTAGAACTTCAACTGAGAGCTAGCAAAA
This sequence comes from Ginglymostoma cirratum, assembly GCA_024137785.1. Lineage (NCBI taxonomy): Eukaryota > Metazoa > Chordata > Chondrichthyes > Orectolobiformes > Ginglymostomatidae > Ginglymostoma > Ginglymostoma cirratum. Next base: position 730,194 of record JAHRHZ010000038.1, read on the forward strand.
AGGACCAAGTCCTTGCTAAACCAATCAGCAGATTAAAGTTCTCCTATTCTTCTACGTGTCTGACACTGCTATTTTGAAAGAGCCAGATCAGCTGGAGATTCTGAAATATGTTTGACATCCACTTTCGTTGAGGAAAATGTACGCAGCAAGGCACATTTTCTAATTGTAGTAGCCACTGGGGTACCTAACGAAATTTTTCTCATCACTGTGTGTATATGTTAAGTCAGAATCATCTGCTGTTTGCAAATTTGTCAAAGCCTTTCTTGATAGGTGATGATCTCATGTGAAAGGCCTCGGTGGACAACAATATTTTATTAACAGAAGTTGGTCCCGGAATATGAAGTAAGCTCCTCAGTGACAAGTTTCAAACAAACCGTTGGATAAGTTCATACAGTGCCTGTGGAGCATCTTGACTACATTTGCATTATCTACAATTTGCGACATACTCAATTATTGAAGTCATCCGATCATGGTTCCTAAAGGTCCTGCCTGAAGATGGTGTGTAAGACCACTTGTCTGCAACATATAACACTCAAACAAATTAAAATGACAAAAACAAAATCAATTTGCTGCCATACTGACACTATGCAAGTGAAACTGTGTTCATCTGTCACGACAATGCTGCCAACGTGCATTTACATTAGTATCTTTAAAGTAATGATGTGCCTCAAGACACTTTGTGATTGATATCAAACAAAATTTGGCACTGAAACATAGGCATCCAAACACGAACAAATGTTTTGTCAAAGAGGTAAGCTTTAACTTGCATCTTAAAGAAGGAGAGAGAATTATAGAGTGAATTCCAGGGCTTTGAGCCTACACAGCTGCAGGTATGGCCAACACTGGTGGAGCATTTATGCATGTTTTCGGGACTAGTTTAGAAGTATGTGGAGGGTCGCAGTAATACAAAGGGACAGGATATGAGAGGGAATTTGAAAACAAAGGTGAGAATGTTAAAATCTTGACTTTGCCAGACAGACGACCAGTGGAGTGCTGAAAGCAGAGGGTAGATCGGGAATTAGCACAGTTTAGAATATGGACAGCAGAGTCTGGATAAGCTCACACTTGGGGAAACTGAAAGTTGGAGACTGATCAGTAATGCGTTGCAACACATTCAGAGAATGCTGGAAAAGAGCTCTAGCACATTTGTCAGCATCTGTGTTGAGGGAGAAGCAGAGGTAATATTTCAGATCCTTGATCTTTCATCAGAACCAGGAAAAGGTAAAAATGTAATAGATTTTGATCAAAGCATGTGTGGAATTAGGACAAAAGCAAGGTTTGTGATTGGGTGAAAGGTAGGAGAGAAAAGTTGTCTTCCAGAACTGAATGGAATGGAGGTGGGACAAAGAAAGACGTAAAAAGATGTGCATAGACAAGGTGTGCTATTGGCCAAAAAAAAAACAAAGAAAAGGAAATAGAAATAGTTTACAATCTGAAATAGTTGAATTCAGTGCTGAGTCCAGAAGGCTGGACAGCACCAAGTTGAAAGATGAAGTGCTGATCCTGAACCTTAAATTGCTCCTCACTTGCCCAGTGCAGAAGGCCAAAGACAGATGTCAGAATTTAAAAAGAAAATAATAGGGTGTGGGAGCCATTATCCATCCTTAGAATGGTGAGTCATCAAATTGAACTGCTGCAGTTTGTGTGGTATAAATAAACCTAAGGTGCTGTTAGGAGGGAATTCCAGAACTTTAACCAAGTGACAGTGAAGGAGTGGTGATATGGATCCAAGTCATATATTCCAAGACATAGGTATCACATGGAGGGGAACTTGCAGATGGTGGTATTTCCGTGTATCCCCTCAAAATCATTTACAGTCACTGGGTCAAATTCCTGGAATTCCCACTCTAAGAGCATTGTGGGTTAACCCACAGCATGTGGACTGGAATGGTTCAAGAAGGCAGCTCATCACCACCTCCTTTCAGGCCACTAGGGGCTGGTAATAAATGCTGGCCCAGCCAACAACACTCATATCCATCAGTGAAGTAAAAAAATGTTGCCCTTGTCCCTTTTTAGAGGTTGTGGATTTTGGGAGTTGCTGTCAAAGGAGCTTTGTTGAGTTGTTCACTGCATTTTTTGGAGATGGGGCACATTTCTGCCACAGCATTGGTGGTGATGGAGTGCGTGTTGAAGATGTTGGACAGGATGCCACCCAAGTAGGCAACTTTGTCTTGAATAGTGTCAGTCTTTTTGAATATCATTGGAATGGCACTCATCCAGGCAAGTGGAGAATATTCTATCACACTCCTGACTTTTGGTCAAAAGTCACATGGCAACAGGTTATAGTCCAACAGGTTTATTTGGAATCTCACAAGCTTTTGGAGCGCGGTGCCTTCGTCAGTTGCAGTGGGAGAGCAAAGCACACAGATACATAGCTTATAGGCAGAGAGATCAAAAGATGATACATCTGGTTTGAGTGGAGTGTCAGGTAATATGTCTCTGCAGGTGACCAAGAGTGTTAGACGGTGTGTAAAGTGTAAAGGACAGTGCTGTGCTATCGTGGTAATCGGGCAGAGCCATAGGAATATACAAAAGGCGACATATCAGGTCAAACACTGAATTGTAGGTGTGGGGCTTTGTTCAGAATCTGTCTGAGTTTTAACCTGGAATCGGGCTGGTTTTATTCCAAAAGCTGGAATTTATAAGATGCCACACTCACTGACTGTGACTACAAATTGTGTGTTTTTGGCAAATACACAAGCATCTTTGAAATGATTCACCCCATAGATTTCTGTGAGTGCGTGAGAGCTAAGTAATTCAAAACTGTACAAACTAAGGTCGAGAGGTTATAACAATTTATCAATGTGATGCTGTCAAAACAGGAAACCAGGGAAGATTTTACAGATACAGAACAGAGTGGTGGGGTCACCTGTCGCACGACATGAACCCAAGATCACAGTTGAGGCTGCCTTCATGGGTACGAAACTTCTCTACCTCTCTACCTTAATTAGTTGTCCAGTTCTGAATTACTTATCACTTTCCTCTCTCTCACGCGTGTGCACACTCACACTCATTCTCTTTGTTTCACTGTCTTTACTGCATGCATGTGTGCGCGCGCACGCATGTGCCCTGTGGCTCCTGCAGGTGGGCGTCTCCCCCCTTTCCTTTTGTCACATGCACATATAACTCTATGGGATGAAACATTTCATCCAAGATGTTTGCTTATTTGCAGATACATTATATTTTGTTCAAAAAACACACAATTTGTAGTCACAGTCAGGGAGTGTGGCATCTTTTAAATTCCAGCTTTTGGAATGAAACCAGTCTGATTCCAGGCTAAAACTCTGAGACAGATTCTGAACAAAGCCTCACACCGATCATTCAGTGTCTGACCTGAGATGACACCTTTTGTATATTCCTATGGTTTTGCCTGATTAGCAAGACAGCACAGCACTGACATTGACTTTCTAAACACTTTACATACCATCTAACACTCTTGGTCATCTGCAGAGATATTACGTGACACTTCACTCGCGCCAGTTTTATCATCTTTTGATTTCTCTGCCTATGAACTCTGTGTCTGTGTGCTTTGCTCTCCTGCTGCACCTGACGAAGAGTCTGCGCACCAAAAGCTTGAGATTCCAAATAAACCTGTTGGACTATGACCTGTTGTCATGTGACTTCTGACTTTGTCCACCCCAAGCCAACACCGGCACCTTCACTCCAGCTTGTACATTGTAGATGGCGGAACGACTTGGTGGAGTCAGGAAGTGAATTTACTCATGAATTCCTGACCTCCTGTTATATCTGTAGTAGTAGATCGCTGGTCCAGGTTCAGTTCCTGGTCGATTGTAGTGTTGTTAGTTGGGGTTTCAGTGACATTAATGTCATTGAATGTCACTCGGGTGTAGGTTAGATTCTCCTAGTGGCATATAGTCACTGTTTGGCACTTGTATAACAAAGATTTTTGCTTGTCACTTGTTAGCTCGAGCCTGTGTGTTGTCTAGATGTTTCTAAAAGTAGGCATGGACTGCTTCACTATCTGTGGATAGGATGCAATTGTTCCCGTCAGACCATATGATGGAAGAAACGTCATTGAAGCAGCTGAAGATGGTTATGTCTAGGTAACTACCCTTAGCAACTTCTGTCATGATATCCTGGGACTAAACTGATTTGGCCTTCAACAACTGCAACCATTTTCTTTTGTACTCGGTCATGACTGCAACGAATGGGGAGGTTTCACAATTCCCAATTAGCTTCAATTTTTGATGGGCTTCTTGATGCAACACTCACTCAAAACATGAGGGTGAGGTGGTGATGGTCATGATTGCATTTGGAATGGAAGTGTTCTGCGATGTGATCGCCCAGTCTGCATTTGGTCTCCACAGTGTAGAGGAGTCCACATCTTGAGTGGCAAATAGAGAAGATTAGATTGAGCGAAGTGCGTATTGTGTATGTAAATTATTGCTTCACTCATATGGAGTATTTTGGGGCTGTGGATGGTGAGATGAGAGGACGTGAAGGAATTGGTGTTATTTCTGCATTTCTAGGAGGGGTGCTTTAGAAGGGATGTTATGTCTGAGTAGAGGACCAGGGCATCAAGGAGGGAATGCTCCTTTTGGAATACTGAAAGGGGAAGGGGACGGGACAATATGTTTGATGGTGGCATCAAGTTGAAGATAATGGATAGTGACACCATCCATTTGAATATGGTGTTTGGTGGGATGGAAAGTGACTACAAAGTGTGCCCTCTCGGCCGCCTGGGAGGGAGAGTAACAGTTGAGTGAAGTGCGGGAAGTATGACAAACATGACTGGTGGCCGTGTCCACAGCACGGAAAGAAAGGGGGACAATTCAGAAGCTCTGTTTTGAAATCTTGCATCATTGGAACTGATACAATGGTGGAGAAGTGGCTGGGAGAATCTAGTCTGTATTTCGATCTTTCTTTTTAACTGGAGAGAAAAGCCTGATTGTTCACAAAACAAAAAAGAAGAATTATGTCAACTCAGTGATTATAAATTTTTTCAAATGTTATGATCTCCAATTCACTAAATGACAAAATCTTGGTTTAAATTGATTACAAAAGTTTCAAGTCCCCTTGAAAAAGGTCAGGGTAGATTCTTTACATTATAATTAATTTATGTCAAATAGACTAATTCAGAAGATTGTACTGCATGATGAACTTGGAATACTAATCGGAAGAAAGTGCATCCTTAATTAGAATTCCTTCCCACAGTGCCCTACCAAGGGCAAGTTTGGATCTGTTGATGCTCCTGCATGGTCGTACTCCGATGTCTGTAATGACTGATCTGTGTTGGAGGTGGTAATGAGAAAGATGGAGTTGCAGTAAAACAGTGACTTAAATAATTAATGGAAAGCACTGAATACATTCAAGGGCAGATATTGAAATGAATGTAAAATGTCAGACTGAAATATTGAAGAAACATAATAAATAGTCAGGATTGGAAAAAGGTGATGAAACATGAGGGTCAAGTGATCAAGCAGTATAAGCAAATAATTGATGTGAGATATTTAGGAAAAATTATTAGGCAAGGTAAGCTCAAAAGAGGTAGAGAAAACCAAATGGAAACATAGAGCAAAATAATGAAAATCAATATTTGGAATGATTATCTTGGAGAGGATAATTTGAGAAGTCATGTAATGGAATTGGTCATATGGGAACTGTTGCAGGGACCAACAAATTAAATGTGTGCAGGTAAGTCAGAAATCCTAATTCTGAATTGCTTCTAATTTATATAGAAGATGAAATGTGACAGGTGTAACAGATGGAAAATTTTTGAAGTGTTTAGTCAAAGTAATGTTAACTGTCATTTGGTTTTTAGCATTTTGGTGAAGCTACTCAAACTAAATTCCTGTCTCCACTCCTTTGACCAACTTGATTTTATATTAACTGCATCAAAACTCCCTGCGGAGGAAACTAAACAAAATGACTCGCGTTGAGGAAGGGAACAGGGCAATTTGGCTGTTCAATCTCTTTTCCTTTGATGCAGCCAATGCTGCTTGTATTGCAATCTACACTTAGCATATCCTCTTCCTTTTTTGAGATTGATGAAATTATGGTTTACTGTACAGATAGCAGTTTTAAAAATGTATTCATTCACTTGTGGCCTGTGGGCATCACTGGCTGGCCAGCATTTATTGCCTGTTCCTATTGGGAATTTGGGTGTCCTTGAATTTCAGATAATGGATCGCACATATGAGGAGGAGTTTCTTCTTTAAAAGGGTGATGAATCCATGGAATTTTTGACAGCAGAAGGCTGTTGAGGCAAGGTCATCAATTATGTTAAAGGCTGAGAGATTTTTAACCCGTACAGAAATCCAGAGTTATGGGAAAAGGCAGGAAAGTGGAGTTGAGTGTTTTGAGATCAGCCATGAGCTCCTTAAACGGAAGAATGGATTCAATGGGCTGAATGGTCTACTTCTGCTTCTACACCTTATGGTCTTATTGACAGATGTTTGGAAAAATCTGTCTGAAGAAGTAGTAGAATCAAACTCTTGGAATTATATCATAGGATGTATTCTATACCTAACCCTAACTCCCATTGATTTAAATTATTACTCGTCTTTTTTTGTCTGGATAGGGATGAAAGCGTATGCTAATGTGCCTCTGGTGTTGCTGTAGTCAGGCAATCCCCATTATGATATACTCACTGCAGGCATCCATCTGACAGCTGATTCAATGAAGACACAGTATAATGAAGACTTTTCATCCTGTAAGCTTGTTACTTGATGTCAGAGTCGAGATGAAATTGAGTATTGAAGGATTCTATCAAATAACAAGTATTTTTTTAAAAAAAAGGAACACAAGAATAAGACCATAAGGCTTAGGAGCAGAAATAGACTGTGCATGGAACCCAAGAGGGGACGTTGACTGAGGAGGACCTCACAAAAAGGCATATCCAACATGAAGGAAACAACATTCCTCGTGTAAGATGATGAATCAGTTTATGCACATGCATTTGGTTAGGTCGCAAGCAGGTACAGATAGCCACTGGAAGATAGCAGGTGAAAGTTGTGGCAAATTACTACATCGTAGAACAGGTTAGTTTAGACAGCTCAGTCGATGGTTTGTGCCTGTTGGAATGATGACTGCAGAAGGAGAACATTGAGTCAACTTAAAGCGAAAACAATAAATACTGGCAAAATTCAGCATGTCTGGCATTATCTGTGGGAAGAAAGCAGAGTTAACATTTCAAGCCTGAAGTCCAGCTCTGAAAAGTGACCAGATTCAAAAAGTCAGCTCTGCTTTCTGTACACAGATGCTGCCAGATCTGCTGAATTTTGCCAGCAATTTATGTTTTTGTTTCCGATCTCCGATTTCCACAGTTCTTTGTTTTATTTAAGTCAACATAATTTTGGATAGTGATGCTTCAAGCAGCATACTGACTTTCATACAATTTGGTTAAATAAAGATCGAATACAAGGCAAGTTGTTGTCCTGAGAGTTCACAATGACATTGTTATCTTGCAAGTAAGTCAGAATAGTTGAACGATTCATTATCAGCATTCTTGATTACATGGATCACATCTGACCTGTTGGCAGAATAACGGGGGAATAAATGTTTGTTTCTTTTGTGTGCAAATGAACCAAGGCCTGTTGGAAATGGTGAAATGAAGGGGTAATTTCAAGACATGGAGTTGTTTTCTTAATTTGTAAGTTAATCAGAGCATCATCACTCGAATGTGAGCAGAGTAATTATGCGAACCATACTCCCTAAATATTAAGTAGCTTTCATCTTGCCACGGGAGCGTATAACTGGCCTTGACTCTGCAGGGTGAAAATTATGCCTGTTGTTTATTGGCCTGTATTTTGCAATAAGAATAATGGTAAGGCTATTAGTATTCACTGTTCGTGGGTATGACATTAGGCAATCACATATACACATGGAATTGGAAATCAAGAAATTCGTGTCCAAGATCCTCAATCTTGCCTACGTAGATGTCTTGTGGAATAAATATTAATTGTTAATTGCCCTGAAATGAGCCAGAAAATGGATGTCACCTGTCTTGTGAGTTGAAAATGCAGGTATGTGTGTGCACAATATTTCTGTGTGCAAAGAACAGCACTCTGTTTTAATTCACTTAGAGACAGTAAGAACTGCCGATGCTGGAGTCAGAGATGACAGTGTGGAACTGAAGGAACACAGCAGGCCAGACAGCATCAGAGGAGCAGGAAAGCTGACATTTCGGGTCGGGACCCTTCTTCAGAAATGA
>JAHRHZ010000038.1:738766-765628 GCA_024137785.1 Ginglymostoma cirratum
TCATTTCTGAAGAAGGGTCCCGACCCGAAATGTCAGCTTTCCTGCTCCTCTGATGCTGCCTGGCCTGCTGTGTTCCTCCAGCTCCACACTCTGTTTTACTATAGCTTTCAGTATACGCAAGTGTGCCAGCTACACTATGAGCCTGACTACTGATGCTAAATTGGTTGTCAGTGTAATCCTTGGCATACTCAGGACCATCCAGCAAATTTTCAATTGTAGAACCATATCTAATGTTGGATACTGTTGAGTAATGCAGACTGGTCTGGTTGGGTAAGGTCAGTTCCTGACCTGTTGAGAACAGCCAAAGAGATATGATGTTTAATTTGCCAGTTCTTGGTGTGTGCATACGTACATACATAGCATTACAGTGCTGCTGAAATTTATATACCAGATAACTCCATTATGTAATGAAAAGAGCATCTTTTTAGCTTGACAGTAGCACCACATTAGTGGGGAATATGGTGCACCTGTCTGTCCTGGAGGCTGCATATGTTAATACACAGGGCCATATCCTTTGCAGACAGCAAGGATTTGTATGTGCTTTGCATCAGTTCCAACTAAGAAAATAGATGACCACTATTGGCTGGTCCACTTCTCAGGTCAGTGCCCTGACCCAGTGAGGGTCAGCTGCCTGGTTGACAATTTAAACAAAGTCTGGCTGTTAATAATCATTCGTCACTAATTGATGCATTCTGCATGGGAACACCTTTTCCAACAGAATCCATTTGTCAACTCATCAGCACTCTCTTCTCATGCAGTTCAAAATGATGTTGTCCCCTTGAATTGGAATTTAGAGTCAGAGTCAGAGTCAGAGTCATCCAGCATGGAAACAGACCCTTCAGTCCAACAAGTCCATACCAAAGATGCTCCCGAATTAAACTAGTCCCACCTGCCTACACTTGGCCCAAATCCCTTCAAACGTTTCCTATTCGTGAACTTATCCTAATGTCTTTTAGACATTGCAACTGTACCTGCATCCACCACTTCGTCTGGCTGTTCATTCCGCACACACAAGCGCTGTTAAAAAGCTGCCCCGATGCCCTTTAAAACCTTTCTCCTCTCACCTTAAACATATGCCCCCTAATTTTGAACCCCCCCATCCCCCAATCTTAGGGGAAAAAACCTTTGCTATTCACCTTTTTGTGCCCTTCACGATTTTATAAACCTCTATAAAGGTCATCCCTCAACCTCCTATGCTCCAACAAAAGCAGTCCCAGTCTTTCCAGCCTATTTTTTTCATCTCAAACCCTCCAATCCAGACAACATCCTGGTGAATCTTTTCTGAACCTTCTCCAGGTAAATAATAGCCTTTCTATAAGAGTGACCAGAACTGCACATAATACTGCAGAAGATGCCTCACCAACATCCTGGACAACCTCAACATGACGTCTCAACTCCTTTTCACAAAGGTCTGAGCAATGAAGCCAAGCATGCTAAATGCCTGTTCACCTGTGACTCAAATTTCAAAGAATTATGTACCTGAACCCTAGGTGTCTCTGTTCTATAACACTACCCGGAGCCCTACCATTAATTGTATAAGTTCTGTCATTATTTGTATTACCAAAATGCAATACGTCTCATTTATCCAACTGCCAGTCCTCAGCCCATTGAGGCAATCGATCAGGATCGCTTTGTAATCTTATTTAACCTTCTTCCTGACCAGTAGATCAGTAGCTGTTTTCCCTTTTACATTGGTGTTTCTGGCAAATTATCTTGGGTGCAAGATGAAATTTTTTGACAAAATGTCTTTTTTTCAGCATTACTCAAAAATAGTAAATGATAAATAATGCCTTATTTCTTTCTGGTGTTTTGAGATTTTTTTTAGCTATTCGCTCATGGCATGTGGGCATTGCTGACTAGCCAGCATTTATTGCCTGTCTCCAGTTGCCCTTGAGAAGGTGTTAGTGAGCTGCCTACTTGAACCACTGGCATGGCAATGTGGGATAGCATGGCATTGTGGTTGAACCCACAGCAAGTGGACTGGTGCAGTTCAAGAAGGCAGCTCACCATCACCTTCTCAAGGGCAGTAGGGACAGGCAGTAAATGATGGCCAGCCAGTGACACCGACATTGCACAAAAATGAATAGAAAAAAGGTCCATGTGCTGTAGGTTGACCTACAATGCCCTGAGGAAGGGAATTCCAGGATTTCGACACAGTGACAGTGAAGAAATATTAATATACTTCCAAGTTGGGATGGTGAGTGGTTTGTAGGAGAACTTGCAGATGGTGGTTTTCCATGTATCTGTAGCCCTTGTCCTTTGAGGTAGGAGTGGCCAAGGTTTTGGAAAATGCTGTCTGAGGATATTTGAATTTCTGCAGTACACCCTGTTGGTACTGAGCATCAGTGTTGGAGGGAGTGGATGTTTATGGATGTGGTTCCAATCAAGCAGGCTGCTTTGTCCTCAATGGTGTCAAGCTGCTAGAATATTATTTGAGCTGCACTCATTCAGGTAAGTGGGAAGTGTTCCATCACACTCCCCTCTTGTGCCTTGTAGATTTTGGGAAATCAGGAGGTGAGCTACTTGCTGCAGTATTCCTGGGCCTCTGAATTGTTCCTTGTAGCCACTGCTTATATAGCAAGTCCTGTTGAGTTTTGTTGTCAATAGTAACCCGCAGGATGTTGATGATGGCGATCCAGTAATGATAACTTCATTGAATGTCAAGGTGGAGTGGTTAGATTGTCTTTTATTGGCGGTGGTCATAGCCTGGTATTTGTTTAGTGTGAATGTTGCCTAACACTTGTCAGCCCAAGCCAAGATATTGTCCAGATCGTGTTGCTTTTGAGCATGGACTTCTTCCGTATCTGCAGTGTCGTGAATGGTGCTGAACACTGTACAGTCGTAGGTGAATATCCCCACTTCTGACCTTATTGCAGATTAGTAATTGATAAAATAGCTGAGATGGTTGTGACCAGGACCCTATCCTGAGGAACTCCTGCAGAGATATCCTGGAGCACAAGAGCCACAACTATGTTCCTATGTGCCAAATATGACTCCAACCAGTGCAGGGTTTGCCCCAATGACAGCTATTGATTCCAGTTTTGCTTAGGCTCCTTGATATCACACTTGGTTGATTATGGCCTTGATGGCAAGGTCTGTCATTCTTCCACTCACCTTTTGGAATTGAGCTCTTTTGTCCCTGTTTGAACCAAGGCTGTAATGAGGTCAGGAGCTGAGTGGTTCTGGTGGAACCCAAACTGGGCGTCACTGAACATGTTACTGCTGAGCAGGTGCTGCTAGATAGCTGTCGTGAACAATGCTTCCATCACTTCACAGATGATCGTGAGTAGACTGATGGGGGTGTAATGGTTGGGTTGAATTTGTCCTGCATTTCACGTAGAGGACATAGCCAGGCAATTTTCCACATTATTGTATAGATGCCAGTGTTGCAGCAGTACTAGAACAGCTTGGCTCGAGATGTACCAATTTTTTGGAGCACGAGCCTTCAGGACTATTGCCAGAATATTGTCAGGGCCCATAGCCTTTCCAGTAGCCTGTGCCTCCAACCGTTCCTTAATATCACATGGAGTGAATTGATGCCAAACTTCAGCCAACTCAAAGAAGCTGGGCACCACTGGAGGAGGTTGAGATGGATCACCCGCCCGCCACATTGCTTAGAATGCTTAAGCTTTGTCTTCTACTCTGAAGTGCTGGGGTCTTCCATCATTTGGAGATGGGGATATTCGTGGGGCTGCTGCCTCCAGTGAGTTTAATTGTCCACCACCATTCACGACTGGATGTGGTTGGATTGCAGAGCTTTGGTCTGATCCATTGGTTGTGGGATCGCTTAGCTCTGTCTTTCAATAGGTTGTTTGGCACGCAACTAGTCTTGTTAACACATTGTGAGTTTTGCGGAAACTGAAATGCTATGTCAGTGATACATGAGAGGAAAATGTGGTGTTGCAAAAAACGTCTGCATCACAGAACTAATAATTGCGATCTCTTTCAACTTTATTTAATAGTGATTTCGGGATGTGAGATAACATTTTTATCATTTGTAATTTGAGCTACCATTCATCAATGACTTATTTCATTAGTGATCCAATTTCTTTTTGAATATGTAGAATCGAAAAGAAACATTTTTTTAGGAGTAGCCAGTCATAACATCCCAGACTGTGTGAATTTGCTGTAGTATGAATAATGAGGTGATGTAAACCAAAATTCATAGTATACTCATACTAATCATTTACTAAAAGCTGCTAATTCAGATTTATTATAATTGTGAAGCTGTTGTGCATAATTACAACGTTAAACTTAGTTTATCTATCTTGGGTTAATCTAATGTTTGTTTAAACTAAGACAATATCAGTCATTGAAGACAGTTGCAAAAGTGTGACTTCTGTTGGTGTCCTGGCCAATATTTAACTCTTCAGCCAACATCGTACTTTCCTTGACATTTTGGGATTTTGTGCTCCGATTGATTGGTGCTTTTCTGTGCATTAGAACAGTGAACACCAATCAGAAGTACTTTGAATGCTCCAATATCCCAATTGAATGTGAAAGCTGCTCTACAGATATATTCTAGTAAGCTATTCAGACATCTTGTCACACACTGAAGCAGGGAAGACTTGATCCCAGGCGTCTGGGTTCAGAGTTAGGTGCATTACCACTGTACCAGGACATAGAACATGGAACATTACAGCACAGTACAGGCCCTTCGGCCCTCGATGTTGCGCTGACCTGTGAAACCAATCTGAAGCCCATCTAACGTACATTATTCCATTATCATCCGTATGTTTATCCAGTGACCATTTAAATGCCCTTAAAGTTGGCGAGTCTACTACTGTTGCAGGCAGGGCATTCCACGCCTTTACCACGCTCTGAGTAAAGAACCTACCTCTGACATCCGTCCTATATCTATCACCCCTCAATTTACAGCTACGTCCCCTCGTGCTAGCCGTCACCGTCTGCGGAAAAACGCTCTCACTGTCCACTCTATCTACTCCTCTGATCATCTTGTATGTCTCTACTAAGTCACCTCTTAACCTTCTCTCTAACAAAAGCAGCATCAAGTCCCTCAGCCTTTCCTCATAAGACCTTCCCTCCATACCAGGCAACATCCTGGTAAATCTCCTCTGCACCCTTTCCAATGCTTCCGCATTCTTCTTATAATGCGGCGACCAGAACTGTACGCAATAGTCCGAGTCTGGCCGCACCAGAGTTTTGTACAGCTGCAACGTGACGTCACGGCTCCAAAATGCAATCCCTCTACCAATAAAACCTAACACACCGTACGCCTTCTTAACAACCCTATCGACCTGGGTGGCAACTTTCAGGGATCTATGCACATGGACACTGAGATCTCTCTGCTCGTCCACACTACCAAGAATCTTACCATTAGCCCAGTACTCTGTATTCCTGTTACTCCTTCCAAAGTGAATCACCTCACACTTTTCCGGATTAAACTCCATTTGCCACCTCTCAGCCCAGCTCTGCAGCTTATCTGTGTCCCTCTGTAACCTGCAACATCCTTCCGCACTATCCACAACTCCACTGACTTTAGTGTCATCCGCAAATTTACTAACCCACCCTTCTACGCCCTCATCCAGGTCATTTATAAAAATGACAAACAGCAGTGGCCCCAAAATAGATCCCTGCTGTACACCACTAGTAACTGAATTCCAGGATGAACATTTCCCATCAACCACCACCCTCTGTCTTCTTACAGCTAGCCAATTTCTGATCCAAACAGCTAAATCACCCTCAATCCCATGCCTCCAAATTTTCTGCAGTCGCCTGGCATGGGGAACCTTATCAAACGCTTTACTGAAATCCATGTACACCACATCAACCCCTTTACCCTCATCCACCTCCAGAAGAGCACTAGAAGGTGCTATGTATATATACAATGTGAATGTGTACGTTTCTAATCAACCACTTCAGCAATGTTGTTATGCACGTCCCGGAGGCTTGAACCAGAGTCCTGGCCCAGAGGTAGGGGCATTACCTCTGCACTACAAGAGCTCTAGAAACTGCTGTATAGATGCATTTTCTTTATTTGATGCAGGTGTCTATTTTAACTGCTTTGAGGAAAAGTTGGAAAGAATTTGAAGGATGTGTGTTTGTGCATTGGTGATTATTGGACGCTGGTCTTGGGGAAAACAAATCTAAACAGCTGTTGTGCAAATAGAGATTGTAAATGTTGTTCAGATTCATAGAAGTTAATTTTCTGTAACGTTCATCTAAGTTACCTATGTCGTTGAGAATTTTTTCCCATAGCCACCTTCATTTACATAGACAATTCATGCTGCTAAGGAGACATTGGAGCTGATGCAGCTTTTGTAGCATAGTTAAAATGAAGGATCAAAACCCTGGTGAAAGCAACATGTTATGGAGGTTGTTTGAGTTTCTTAGAGGAAGGATTTTATTGCCAGTAGTGCATCCAAATTATGAGAAATGAACAGTAGGTCAGCGTTGGGGGGTGGGGGTGGTGTGCATTAGGGGGAAACACAAGGTTTGCAAATTTGTAAAGATTGGGTGTGCTGTGATCATGGAGCGTTATGTAGATAATGATGGAGATTTATAATTCAATACAATATTAAGCGAGAAAGGAGAGCAGTGATATATATGAAAGTTTGGTGTGACAAAGAATATATGGATTGAAGTTTTGGACATTGAGTTGAGGTTGCTGGAAGTGAAGGCTAACAGAAAGGCAATGAATCAATTGCAGAAAATTAATCAAAGTATAATTAAAAAATGGTTAAGGATTTCAGCAAGAATAAAGTTATGGTTAGCAGGATGGAGAGGCCGATGAAAGGTGCTTTGATTACAAATAGGATATGGCGCTTGAATGACTGTAGGTCTGAAATAAGGTCATAGCTGAATGTTTCAGGATACATTTGGATTAAAGATCTATCGGAGGAAATTTCAGCAACCTGGAGTCGACTTTCTTGGAATAAATGTCTATTTCAAAGGCCAAATATTTATTCAAGCTCAAGTTACAAATGGACTGAATTCTAAATAAAGGTCAATTCATACAGTTATAACAATAGTGTTTTCATTGGATTTGTTTAAGTGTTAGCAAGTTTCACTACTTTGTGTATTTTCACAGCTCGTGATGCTGATGAGAGGGAACAGTGGATTCATGCATTAGAAGAAACCATTCTTCGTCATACTTTGCATCTCAGGGTAAGTGTATTTGGTTGTTGTAAACTGCATCACCGGTGAATGTTGGTTTCTGGATTATTTCTGGTGAAATTATGTTACAAGAGTTGTATTAAAAGACATTGTGGCACTTAAGATGAATGTTTGTGTATCAATGAAGTTGCTGTGAAAATAAAATGGAGCATAATGATGAATGAGAGCACTGGATGTTGACTTTATGTACAGACATAGAAAATAGGTACAGGAGTGGGCCATTTGGCCCTTCAAACCTGCACCATCATTTAGTATGATTGCGGCTGATCATGCAATTTCAGTAAACCACTCCCACTTTCTCTCCATATCCATTGATCCCGTTAGCCATAAGGGCCATGTACAGCTCCCTCTTGAATATATCTAACAAACTGGCCCCAACAGCTTCCTGTGGGAGAGAAATTGTTCATCATCTCAGTTGCGAATGGTTTACCCCTTATTCTTAGACTGTGACCCCGAGTTCTGGACTTCCCCCAACATCAGGAACATTCTTCCCACATCTAGCCTGTCCAGTCGCATCGAGATTTTGTGTTTATGTGTTTCACACTTCTAAATTCCGGTGAGTACAAGCCTCAATCTTTCTTCATATGTCAATCCTGGCATCCCGGGAATCCGTCTGGTGAACCTTCATTGGACCCCCTCAGTAACAAAAATGTCTCTCCTCAGACAACGAGACCAAAATTACATACAATACTGAAATAACAAGGTGTAGACCTGGAAAAACACAGTAGGCCAAGCAGCCTCAGAGAGGCAGGAAAGCTGAAGTTTCCGGTCTGGACCCTTCCCCAGAAATGGGGGAGGGGAAGGGGATTCTGAAATAAATAGGGAGAGAGGGGGAGGCGGATGGAAGATGGATAAAGGAGCAGATAGGTGGAGAGGAGATGGACAGGTCAAAGAGATGGGGATGGAGCCAGTAAAAGTGAGGAGTTAAGGTGGGGGTTGGTCAGTCCAGGGAAGACTGACAGGTCAAGGAGGCGGGGATGAGGCTGATAGGTAGGAGGTGGAGGTGGGGGTGGGGGTTGAGGTGGGAGGAGTGGATAGGTGGGAGAAAGGACACACAGGTTAGGGAGGCAGGGATGAGCTGGGCTGGTTTTGGGATGCGGTAGGGGGAGGGGAGATTTTTGAAGCTTGTGAAGTCCGCATTGATACCATTGGGCTGCAGGGTTCCCAAGCGGAATATGAGTTGCTGTTCCTGCAACCTTCGGGTGGCATCATTGTGGCACTGGAGGAGGCTCAGGATGGA
This sequence comes from Ginglymostoma cirratum, assembly GCA_024137785.1. Classification (NCBI taxonomy): domain Eukaryota; kingdom Metazoa; phylum Chordata; class Chondrichthyes; order Orectolobiformes; family Ginglymostomatidae; genus Ginglymostoma; species Ginglymostoma cirratum. The sequence continues at coordinate 747,144 of JAHRHZ010000038.1, forward strand.
CGTGCCGTTCAAGGAGTGGGAGGGGAGTTGAAGTGGTTTGCAACTGGGAGGTGCAGTCATTTGTTGTGAACCGAGCATAGGTGTTCCGCAAAGCGGTCTCCAAGCCTCCCCTTGGTTTTCCCAATGTAGAGGAGGCCACATAGGGAACAGGGGATACAGTATACCACATTAGCAGATGTGCAGGAGAGCATCTGTTTTGATGTGGAAGGTTTTCTTGGACTGGGATGAGGGTGAGGGGGGAGGCGTAGGGGCAGGTGTAGCACTTCGTGTGGTTACAGGGAAAAGTGCCGGTGGTGGTGGTGTAGCATGGAGTCAAATGAAAACATTTTGGAGGAAGAGGTTTATCCAAATGATTTTGTTTTCATGTTGGCAATTTCTATTTGTGGAGAAAGGTGGGGGAGAAAAGTATTAATATCTCAGTGTTTCAGTTCAGCTTTTTCGTGAGTTAATATTCAAACCTGTCATCCAACAGTCAGTTTGGCCCCTATATTTAAAGGAAAGCAGGGAGAGAACTGGTTCTGTGTCAGCAGTTGGGAAACTCCAACATACTGGAGTTCTAGAAAGTGCTGTATAGAGGAATCTGTTGAATTAAAGTAGAAATTCATTAGGATTTTCATTTTACTTGACTTTATTTTTCATCACCCTGCCACCTGGCTTCCTTGACAGGTGGTCAGTTGGCAAATTTGAAAGCCCATAGTACAAGACAGTTTCCAGGGACCAATGGATAGTCCGTGGCTGTTGAAAAGATTGGGCATTCGTGGTGAGGTAGGGGCTTGGACTGTACTGCGGATGAATGAGAGAGGAAGGTGGAACGCTGATTGTGCTGGGAAGGAAACATCACAGTAAAACCATAAGTTACAGTGTTTGTATCATGTTGAGTCTCAGATTTTTACCAACTTATTACTTTCTACCCCAGCTGGTTGAATTTTCACAAAATTCCCCCTTCTTCATGCTGAGTAGTTTGAATCAGTTGCTGCTCTGAATTGGCCTAGTCTCTGTGTTGTCATCTTCAGTTGAAAGGTTGTGGACTCTGATGCCACTCCAGAGATTTGAAGTGTCATCCAGGCTGAAGTACAAAACTAAGAAATGCTGCACTATTGGTGGTGCCATTTTTCTGATCAGATATTCAACTGATTTCCCATCTTCCATCTAAGATGGATGTAAACAAAGGGTAAAGGAATTCTCCTCGGGTTTTGCCCACAATCCCTCAACTGAAATTACTAAAACACATTTACCTGGTTGGATATCTCATTGCTATTTGTAAGTCTTGGCAGTCATCTTTCACTAAATGCAAGTATGTCTATTCTTCCAAAATATTTTACTGCATTTGCTTTTGGTTGTCTTCAAGTCATCAAAGTGCAAAATATACAAGGTATTATCTTTCCTTGCAAGGACTTGTCCTGAGTTTGGTTCTTGTTCCTTCATGCTTATATGCCTGAGAAAATTATCATCGTTAATGATATTAACATTTTCCTGAAACATTTCTGTAAAACCATTTGCAAATTGTTTTCCAGCTAAGTATTATTGAACTATATTCATAGCAAGTGCAAATTGTTTCTCCGAAATAAAACCAATCAGGAACAAAAACAGAAGTTGCTGGGAAAGCTGAGCAGTTCTGGCAGCATTTGTGAAGAAAAAAATCAGTTAATGTTTCGAAATTTCATTCTTATGCAATTATTTGTCAGTACATTGGAGAAGGTCGACAATAGTTGACCATCACTTGGAAGCTGGATGCCAACGTGAGCTGCCTCTGATTAGGCTTTAGTCAAGGAATGATGAAAACGCCAGGAAAAACAGAGGTAGTTCATGTTGGCATCCAGCTTCCAAGTGATGATCAACTATTGTGGATCTTCTCCATTGTATTGACAAATAATTACATAAGTATGAAATTACTACTAGGCTTGCCAAATGGATTATAGTATTGATTTCACTCTTTATGACACTCTACTAAGCAAGAAAAAGTAGTGTGATCCCAGCTGATATGATTAGTCAGATTCTAGACTGAAATCTGGCTTGATAGACTTTGTAAAAATTTATTGAGATGGCCTTTCACTGAAATACAGACACACAATGGTGCAGATTTGGTTTTAACAATAAAGCAGAAATTCTATTACGGATGAGAAAAGAAAATAAACCAAACTATTTATAAATCTAACAGTGGGAAAGATTTCAGAGGATAAGTCAAGTTACAATTCCTTTGATCCTACCACCATCTGTTTACAGTATCCAACACCAGAGAGCATTTGCTTTTCTGACCAATCCATAGGCTTAACAGCTTGTTTTTAATTCCCATACTTGATAGTTAGGTCTTCTTTTTCTTGATAAGTCACATAAGTGAGCATCGACTTTTGTAATTTTGGTTAGCACCCTGATGAGGCTATTCAAACACTTCTGGCCTACAATGTTCAAACTAATAATCCTACGTTGAGGTAAATTAACGTTTCTGAACCAGTTCTTTTTCAAAGAGAAACTGTTTCATCCACCAGAATTTACGTGAACTGCAAAGCAAAATCTTGCTAAGATATTGGTTTTACCTTTAAACAAAAAACCTAATCCCTTTAATCACAAAGCAATCTAATGCTCATCAATGTTTACTCCATCCACTTGTAGAACTCTTCAAATACAAACAAGTTCCTATTAGTACCCTCTGGGCTACCCCTCTCATACTATTTTAAAAAGGTATGAAAATACTTACAAGCCAATTATTAAACCCCTTCATAGACACAAACCAAAACCACATGCCATTAGTTCAATAAATAACAATAAAATCTATATAGCTTGTTGTGAATTTGCATAGAGTATTTGTGGGTTGGAAGGCAGGATGTTAGAACTTGGTGTTTGTAAAATACAGGGGGCGGTGGTGGTGGTGGTAGGGAGGCAGCGGGGAAGCAGTGTGTGGTCCCTTTTTAAAAGATTGTGTTTTTACCAGGCTTAGAAGTTCAAAAAGGCAGCAGTTTGTGGGTTGACAGGTGCACAGAGCACCTGAATTGAAACATTTTTATCAAAAGGAAGTACAGTCAGCAGGCCAAGCAGCAATTTTGTTTTGTCAGCCAGACAAGTTTAGAATTTAACCAATTAATTTGAACCAGGCACCCAGATACCAAAAATCAATTAAATTTAAATCTATGCTTTTGACAACATAGAACTAATCCTATTGTAAGGAAATTAATATGTCACCAAGGGTATAAAAGGGGCAGCTGGGGAAAGACAGGAGAGCAGACTGCCATCTGAATGCATTAACAGCTCTCAAGTCTTCAGAGAATTGCTAGTTCTCATAGTCTTCTCTAAGTTTTAGAGAAAGCATCATCTAAACCAAAGATAGCTACGGCACAAGTAGTTAATATTCCTGACACACACATTTGACAGAGAAGGCATTCCTGACAGAACATTCGACGGAGAAGGCATAGAACATTTGGGAAGACATATAAACTGGTAGTAATTTTAAGAGACCAAATTCTATTATTATTATTTTTGTTTTATATAGGTGTGACTTGTATTTATTGGAACAGCATACCATTGGAATCTTGTTTTATTCAGGAATAGTTAGAAGGGCTTTATTCAGTTTGTTAATAATTTAGTTGATCAGTTCACTGTTAGAGTTGGATGAATAAATTGTTACTTGTTAATTTGTAAAGTGAGTGTCAAGGGTTTATTTTACTTAACCGCTAGAAGTTGCTGAAAAAATAGATTACACCCCTTCTCACACTCCTTCTAACAGATTATAGAGCGAGATACTCCCCTCTGGGTGTTTTGGCTTTAATTATCAGAGAGAGGTCAGGCTCCACTTTCTAACAAGATTATACATCTTACATTATTAAGACGTTTCTTAAACTCAGTGCAAAGTGACATGGAATTGTGGTGTGTTTGTGAAATATGATGAGGTAGAGATTTGTGGTTTCATATTATAAATTCCTAACACATGACAAAGTATCTTGAATCTTCATCACCGGGAATACAAGCTAACTTAAGTTGAGTAACCGAAATGGCACTCCACTTTCTCACTTCTCTTCAAAAACTAATGCTTTGTTTGCCTTTTTGATTAGTTTTTGTAATTCTGCATTCACTTTTTAGAATGCTATTTGTGTTTTAACAAATTCCAACCCTGAATACCTTGCATTTTTGGGTTGAGATTATGTAGTTACAATAGACGATCAGTACCATCTCACATGTTCGACATTCATGAGCCCCTAGAGTGAATCGTACCATGGCCTCTTGACTGTGACAGCCATGACCTCCGAACTGTTACAGGGAATATTTATATACACAAGCTCAAATGTTAAACAGTAGGATTTTGTATTTATGGCATGGGCATTCAATGTCCAGGTGAAAATTACGATGGATAAGTTACAGTTGAGAGTCTAGGACCAGTAGGTTTAGTCTCAGAATAAAGGGGCATCATTTTAAGAATGAGATGAGAAAGAATTTCTTCTTTGAGGGTTCAGAGACTTTAGAACTCCATGTCACACAGACCTGTGGGGACAGCATCCTTGAATATATTTAAGGCTGAGATAAATGGATTCTTGATCAGTCGGGGAATAGAGAGTTACGGGAGAAATGCTGGAAAGTGGACATGATGATGAATATCGGATCAGCCATGATCCTATTGAATGGCAAAGCAGGCTTGACAGGGCAGACAGCCTACTCCAATTCCTATTTCTTCTGGTCTTGTCTGGTTAGAAGCAGGAAACTTTAAGAAAAATATTGAGGTATTTGAGATGGTGTGAAGATTTATTAGCATTGCGTGAAGCACTTTAACTATGGGCAGGTACTCGAAGGCAGAATTGCTTTCTTGGATAGAGAGATCCAGGGAGATTTAATGGGGGCCCTGAAATAATGACTAGTTTTGATGGATGAATAAGCAAAAATAGTTTTCACTGGCAGATGGACAAATTTAGGATAACTGGAAAAGGATCCAGCAGGGAGATGAGAATCCGTTTTAAAATTGAGCTGGAATGCTGTGTCTGCTTTGAAAATGTTATAGTGCACATTCAGTGATGATTTTGAGGGGAATTGGATATATATTTGAAAAAAATCTAGAAAAGGCAGGGAATAGGGTAAGAACAGATAAATGAAGGGTCCCAACCTAAAATGTCAGCTTTCCTGCTCCTCTGATGCTGCTTGGTCTGCTGTGTTCCTCCAGCTCCACACTGTGTTATCTCAGACTGCAGCATTGGCAGTTCTTACTATCTCTAAATGGGACTAATTAGTTTGTTTTTTTTTTCCCCAACAGCCCACACAAGTACAATGAGCCAAATGATATTTTATATTTGGGTGATGGAACTAAATGTAATATCTCTAAGTTTGCAGACAACACAAAGCTGGGTGGGAAGGTGAATTGTGAGGAGATGGAGAGGTACTTGAGTATGATTTGGAAAGCTTGGTGAGTGGACAAATACATAGCAGATTAGGTATAATGTCGATAAATGTGAGTTTATTTGCTGTGGGAGCCAAAAACAGGAAGGTAGGTTATTATCTGACCAGCTTTGGTGCAAGGAGACGTGGGTGTCCTTGTACGCTTGTCACTGAAAGTAAGCTTGCAGATGGTAAAGAAAGTAAATGTAGTGTTGACTTTCATAGTGAGAGGGTTCAGGAACTGGAGCAGGGATGTCTTAATGTAATTATACATGACTTGGTGCGACCACGCCTGAAGTATGACATGCAGTTTGGCCTCCTTATCTGAGGAAGGATGTTCTTGTTATGGAAGGAGTGCAACAAAGATTTGCCAGACTGATTTCTAGAATGGCAGGACTGGTGTATGAAGAGAGACCTGGAATGTTTAGGACTATAAACACGAAACACCCTCAGGGCCACTGCTACTCTGGCTATTGGTGAACCCCAAAAGAAATCACATTTTCCTGGCCATATAGTTCACAACACATGGCTGAACCAATGGTGCAAATCACCAAAGTTATACAATATATTCCAAACAAGATACTGTTCCACATCACTTCACTTCACACTGGCCCATAACATATTATGCAAAAAACAGTACATCTGTAAAATGCTAAAGAGATTCCACAACCAGAAATCACGATGAAATTTACACGACAATGTTTTTTTCATATTTGATGTGTAACTTTGAAATAATTATTCACATTGTTTCACTGGTGATATAAAAATAGTATCAGCTAATATGTCTCTGTAGGAGCCAGGAATCATGGGCCCAGATTTTGTGGTCAGTGGTGAGTGAATTGTGTTTATAGTTCATGTTGTTTACAACTGCCTGCAGACATTTTGTAGACCTTTTGAGCATTAGTTGTGGTTGGGACTCTGAAACAGTACAACACCATCTACTGGGGATCTGGGACCAGTGTGAACACATTAAGCAAGAAAGTGCCTTTCCAAGTAGGCATATTGAGAAATCTTCACTGAGGTACACTTTAGAAACCTGCAAGTGTAATTTAGACTATTCAGTTAAATGTAAAATTACCAAAGCAAATAAAATAGAGGGGAAAGTGAAAGAGAAACATAAAAGATTATATTTTTCATATTCTTCAAAAACAATTAAATATGATGGTATTAGATTAATCTTTTTCATGGCCGAGATGTTGTTTACTAGTAATTGTAACTTGTCGTACTGTTAGAAATTCACTAACATTTGAATGAACAAGCCGTAATGTTTTATTTGCTCATCTTAATTTCATATTTCTTGGGAGCAATAGTGGGAAGGATTTGTTGGCCATCCTTAATTACCATTAAGAAGGTGTAGTGAGCTGCCTTAACTACTGTAGTTCAGCAGCTGTAGAAGCATCCTACGTTGCTGTTAGGAACGGACTTCCAATTTTTTGATTCACTGAAAGTGAAGGAAGGACAAAAAAGTTCTGTGAGCATTGGAGGGGTTTTAGATGCAGTGGTGCTCTCATGTGCTTCATGCCTGTGTCCTTCCAAGTATGGAAGTTGGGGATTCGGAAGGTGTTGTCTACAGATTGATGGCCACTTGTTGCATTGCTTCTGGTATGTGATGCACAGGGCTATCAATGTGCACTGGTGGTGAAAGGAGTTAATTATTATTGTTTAATAGATATTTAATGGGAGAGTTTCAGTAATTTATACCATTTCTAGTTTTGCGATGCAGCCTGTCTTGGTGAAGGCCTGATGCACTATACAAGTTGTTTTGAACAAGGTGGAATTAGAGATGTGTTCACAACTTTAGATAATATCCTGAATTAGGATTTTAGCTGAAAGCAATTTATATCTAATTGAAATAATAGAAGTTGAGTCTAATTGTGGCCTCTTGTATTGGATGTCAGTGTTTTTTTTAATCTCTTCTCCTATTTGAAGAGATACCTTTTAATAGCAGAAAACTGATCCACACTGAATGTTGAAGGCGATTAGCAGATGTTGGGATGGAGAATAAGGCTGTTGGCATGTGTAGGGATTGGGCATGTACGGAGAAGGCAATCAGCCAAAATAAGGAGAATAATAAGTTTGTCGGTAAGGAATAGGGTAGAGCTGTTGGAGAAGGCAGTCAGTGGGAATTAAAAGCAAAGTAAGGCTGCTAGCATGGATAGGGATTGGGTATGTACTCAGAAGGCTGTCAGCCAAAGCCAGGAGCATAACGAGTCTGTTAGTAGGGATCAGGGTGGGGATGTTGACAAAGGCAGTCTATAGGGATTAAAAACAAGGTAGAGCTGTTGGCAGTGATGCAGGGGTGAGAAATTTCTGGCAGGTGGAGATGGGACTGTATAAGTTGCACTGGAGAGATTGTCAAAGACACGATGGTTTTATTCCAGTTCAAGGGAGGCCCAGTGCCTCTGTATAAAGCCTGAAGGAGCAATCATATCTCTTATGTTAGAAAAAAAATCTTAAAACTTGCCTTTTCTAAAATTCATTCATGGATGTGGGTGTTGCTGGCTCGGCCGGCAGTTGTTTCCATTCCAGTCATCCTTGAGAAGGTATTAGTGAGTTGCTTCTTTAACTGCTGTAATCCATTTAGTATAGGTAGACGGAAAATGCTGTTGGGGAAGAAGTTCAGGGATTTTGACCCAGAAATAATGAAGGAATGCTGGTCTCATTTTAAGTCAGGATGGGGAGTAGCTTGGAAGAGAATCTGCAGAATTGTTGTTCCCATGTATCTGCTGCCCTAGTACTTTGAGGTGGTCAGGGACATGGGTTTGGAGGGTGCTGACTGCGCAATTTCTGCAGATGCTATACACTGCACCGAGCTGCAGTGATGGGGGTGCTGAATAGTTGTGGATGTGGTGTAAATCAGCGGGTTTCTATGTCCTGGATGATATCAAGCCTCTTGTGTTTTTGGAGTTACACTCATTTAGGTAAGTGGAAGGCATTCTATCACACTCCTTGTGCCTTGTATATGATGGACAGGCATTGGAAATCAGAGGTGAGTTGTTTTTTTGTTACAACAGAGGAATAGCCAAACCCCTCTGATAGTTAAATCAAAACACAAGCCCCAATCTGCTGTGATGGGATTAGAGGCTCCCTTTTAATAATTACCCACGAAACACCCAGAGAAGCTTGCCTTTTCCCTCATAATCTATCAAAAGAGTGGTTAAAAGAAAGAACATCACTGATCTCCACTTTCTAAATAAGAAGAAACTATCTATTTAACTCAACAATGAATGAATTAACAAAATTACTAACAAACCAACAATTCACCTTTAGACGACTAACTACTCCTTAGCTGGTCTAAATTCTACTGGAATGTTGTTTAAATAAAGACAAGTCCTACCAATATAAACCCAATTAATAAGAAGCAATAAATTATAACTTAGTCTGTACGAATTTGGAGAGATTATCTTCTGAAATATTCTGTCATTTTCCAGTCTTTTCACAAACGCCTTTCTTCTGCTAATTCTCTCAGTAATTTGTCCTGTGAGGACTTTGAGCTAAAACACCATGTTACCTTTGATTAATTGGATGGGCTTTCTTTGAGACCTGAATATTGCTAACTCTGGCAGGTGGCAGTTTTCTCTCTCTTTCAGATGGCTGTTGGCTCTCTCCGATTTTGTAAATGCCCTTGTCTTGTATACCAGTAATGATAGAATCAAATTTTTATGATTGGTTTCAAATTGTCAACATTATCAGATTTAAATTCAGTTGACTTTCTGTATCTAGCTGCTTCATGTAAATTAATTGGCCAAATTCAAACTTGTTGTGGAAATAATGCTGCTTGGTTGTTCCATACAAAATGTTTCCATTTGGGCACACTCTGTGCACCTGCATTTTTCAACTTCGAAGCACAGGCAAAGTACAAGCTCTTAATGGGACCATGGCTGTCTTTTCCCCGCAATCATTTTTACCAACAAATTCTAACTTCCTGCCTTCCAATTCATGAATACTGCACCCAACGTTGTAACACTTTCTATTGGATTCTTAACATCTCACTTTCTCTTGCAGCCACGTATGTATATGGCTAGTTAAGTTCAGTTCAGTTTCTGGTCAGTTGTAACCCAGAATGTTCATAGTTGGTTATTTAGCAATGGTAATGTCATTGAATGTCAAGGGACAATGGGGCATTTCTCTGTCTTGCTAGAGATGTTCATCGCCTGGCACTTCAATGGTGCAAATGTTACTTGCCACTAGTCAGCCTAAACCTGGGCCTTGTCTAATGTTTGCTGAATTTGGACATGACTATTTCAATGCCTGAGGATATGTGAAAGTTACTGATAAGACACATGAAGATGGTTAGGCCAAGGTCACTGTCCTGAAGACATGTCTGGAGCTGAGATGACTGACCTCCTCAGCTATCCGTATTAGCTATGAATCCAACCAGTGGAAAGTTTTCCAGCAATTTCCATTGACTCCTTGTACACTATATGGAATGTGGTCTGGATGTTGAGGGCTAACACTCTCACCTCACCTGTGGAATTCAGCTATTTGTCCATGTTTTGGCTAAGACCGTCATGAGGTCAGGAGCTTCATGCTCCTGGCACAACTTGGTTTTAATGAGTAGGTTATTACTCAGTAAGTGCTTCTTGATAGGACTGTTGATGACATCCTCCATCACTTTACTCTTGACCAAGAATAGATTGATAGGAATGTAATTTGCTGTATTAGGTTTGTTGTACTTTTTGTAAACATCAAAAATTTTCCATGTTGTCAGTTTTCAGTGTTCTTAGTGTACTGGAACAGCTCAGCTAGAGATGCAATTGTTTTTGGAGGACATGTCTTCAATACTGTTGCTGGAATGTTGCCAGCCCCCATAACATTTGTCATATTCGTGCCTCCAGTTATTTCTTGATATCCTGTGGAGTAAATTGACTTGGCTGAAGACTGGACTCTGCAATGTTGGGAATTTGTGAAGAGGCTGAGATGGATCACCTTAGCCTCTTGTTACCACTGATCAGACATGTGTTTGAAGTTTCAAACTGCTCTGTTAACAACATCACAGGATCTTTTCAGTACTTTTAGGAGAAACATTTATACTGCCATGCACATATGTCTATTTTTGAAATCTAGTAATCTTTTGTAAAATATGCATCAAATCGTTCGAATTTGCAGCATTAAAATGTTGGCATAATTTTTCTTGTATTAAAATTTTTTTTAAATTCCTGACTGCACTGATTCTTGATTGGTTATAGTTCCACTTTGCCAAGATAATTCTGCTGACAACCTGTGAGTCATTCTTTGTGGCTGAATTCCAGTGATAAGTGATTACACTGGGGATGTGAGAGTTACACAAGGCTTCTGGATAGATAAAAAGAAAAAGTTTCCATTGGTGAAATGCTGGGAACCAGAAGGTACAGATGTACATTAATGACAAAAGAATCAAAGGCAACATCAGGAAACACTCCGTCTTTTGTGCATTGATTGGCTATGATCTGGAACGCATTGCCCTTCGAGAGGCAGATTCCATTATGACATTCACAAGGGAGTTGGGACGTTATCTGAAAAAGAAAATTTGCAAGGCTACAAGGAACAGAAGATTGATGTATTGTCACGTAAAGCAAAGTACAGTGAAAAGCTTTGTTATTTGCAGTACAGGCAGATCATAGTAAGCAAGGATGTTCAGATCAAAAGTCTTAGAGAGGCATTTAGGTTAAATTGCATAGGGCGTCTGCTAAGCGAGATCAATGTCATCAAGATCAGTAGTATTTGAGGCTAGATGGTCCATTCATCAGTCCAATAACAGTCAGGAAGAAGCTGTTCCTGAACCTGCTAGTGTGTGTAATCAGGCTTCTGTATCTTCTGCCGAGGTTGTAGGAGATCATTACTGGGGTGTAAAGGGTCTTTGATGTTGGCAGTCTTTCTGCAGCAGTGAGCTGTGTAAATGGAGTCTGTGGATGGATGGTTGGCTTCTGTGATGGTTTGGGCTGTGCACACCACCTCCTGCAGTTTGTTATGGTCCTGGGCAGACCACTTGCCATACCAGGCTGTTTATGGATGCAGACAGTAAGACCAAGAGTAGGACTGAGCAAGTTGCCCTGAGAGAGTGTATTGACCGGATTGGCTGAATGGCTTCCTTCCATGCTGTAGCTATTTTTTTTGATACCAGTTGAGATGCTATAACCTACAGGGCTGTAAGTAACCTTCAGGAGGTGAAGGATGGAAATACAATGGTAAAATCTTTTTCGACCCATCAGACAGGATGGGCTCAATGGCTTTGTTTTTATGTTCAACAATCCAGTAACTGCTTAAAAGCAAGCTTTCTAGAATTGAAGCATAGTTCATGTCATGATGGTGAGTTTCTTAAGTAGTTAATTGAGAATTGTAAACCAGTTTGTACTTCATATGACTCTTGAGCCTGGGTGCATGCATTCATGTGAATGCTTTATGACATCAATTACTTGTATTTACATAACATCTTTTAGCATAATAAACCGTCACCAGGTATTTCACAGGAGCTTATCCAAAAATTTATCAACAGGCATGCAAAGAAATGTGCAGACAAATGTCAAAAAGTTACATTAAAGAGGTTTTTAAAGAATATCTTTAAAAATGGGATGAACAGCAGCTAAGTTAGTGGAGAGATGTGGGGAGGAAATTCCGAAGTTTAGACCCATGAAGCTGAAGGCATTTGTGGAGCTATTGAAGTTGGGTAAAAAGAAGAGGCCAGAATCAGAAAAGCACAGACACCTCACTAGATCATAAGTCTTTGAGAAGGTTACAGAGATGGGGTGGAGTGAGACCATAAGAGATTTGAAAATGAAGAACAGAATATAAATGTGAAATTAGCAGTCTCCAAACCTGGTAATGGCTGAACAAGATTTGTTACAAGTTAGGATAATTTAATATTTCTTAAGGTTTCACAGAATTGTGGAAAAGTTGATTTATTTCAAGTATAATGGAACTACCAGGAATGATTCCTTGAACAGATTGACCTTTCAACAATGTGGACAATGGATTTTTTTTTAAACAAGACTTCCTAGAAGTTGTAGTACTGGTGATAACTATTTGTTTTACTGTACAGCTCTGCTGGGGCTGTAACTATCATGGTGTCACAGTGACTGTGTTGGAGAGTTTCTTGTTTTTGTCTGGTCTTCATCTGGGATATAAGAAGCTTGGGAGGAAGGGCTACTCAGCTGACCTCTCTCTCTTTTCTGAAAAGAAAACTTTCTTGTTGAGGTCGGGTTGAAATCTATTTGTTTTTCTGATAGTGATTCCAGGAAATTCTCTATGTTGTGCTTCTGAACAAGCTGTGTCTGCCAAGACTACAGAGACAACTGTGCAAGCTTAGTGACTTGCTCAAACATCACAGCAACAGACTCCACAACATTCACCACTTTTTCCTTTTTGCTTTCAAGAATAACAAATTGTGCAAAGTGTCTTTTTGAGAAAGCCAGTCTCTGTCTGAAAGTAACACAGTGTGGAGCTGGAGGAACACAGCAGGCCAGGCAGCATCAGAGGAGCAGGAAAGCTGATGTTTCGGGTCAGGACCCTTGTTCAGAAAAGTTTTTCCACACTGTTATCTCTACTCCAGCATCGGCAGTTCTTACTATCTCTGTCCAAAAGTCTTTTCTTCTTGGTTTTCTTGAAGAGTGTGCATGTGCTTTGAGGATGCTTTGAGAGATCATTTATATTTGTGGATTACTGCAAAAGAATGTTAACCAATCAGAACAAAGAACAATACAGCACAGGAGCATGCAATTGAGCTCTCCAAGCCTGCGCTGACATGTTTTGCCCTTCCATACTAAAACTGTCTTCACTTACAGGATTCGTATCCCTCTATTCCCTTCCTATTCATGTATTCATCCAGATGCTTCTGGAATGCTGCTATTGTGTCTGCTTCCACCACAACCCTTGGTAGTTCCAGGCATTCACCATCCTTTGTGTGATAAACATGTCTTGCACACTGCGTACCCTAGTAATTGATCCCTTCACCCTGGGAATAAGCCTCATATTTAGCACTCTATCCATGCCATTCACAATCTTTTAAACTTCTGTTAGGTTGCCCCACAACCTCCTGCATACCAGTGAAAACAAACTTTAGTCTATACATCCTATCTTCATAGATAAAATCCCCCATACCAGGCAACGTCCTGGTAAATCTTTTCTGTGCCCTCTCCAAAACATCCACATCGTTCTGGTAGTGTGGTGATCAGACCTGTATGCAATATTCCAAGTGTGGCCTAACTAAAGTTCTATAAAGCTGCAACATAACTTGCCTATCCTTGTACTCGATGCCCCTTCCAAGGAAGGCAAGCATACCTTAGGCCTTTTTTCCGACATTTTCTACCTGCGTTGCCACCTTCAGTGATCTATGGACCTGCACACCCAGATCCCTCTGCATATCAATAGTCCTAAGGGTTCTGCCAGTCACTGTATAATTTCCACCTGTGCTTGACTTTCCAAAATGCATCACCTCCCATTTGTCTGGATTAAACTCCATCTGCTGTTTTTCTGCCCATGTCTCCAACTAATCTATATCCTGCTGTATCCTCTGACAATCTTCCTTACTATCTGTGACTCCACCAATCTTTGTATCATCCGCAAATTTACTAATTAGACCAGCTACGTTTTCCTCCAAACCATTTGCTTAGACCCTTTGGAATACAATTAGTCACAACCCTCCATTACGAAAAGCATCCTTCCATTGCTATCCGCTGTCTCGAGTGACTGAACCAGTTCCATATTCATCTTGCTAGCTCACCCCTGATTCCATGTGACCTCATCTTTTGTACCAGTCTGCCATGAAGAACCTTGTCAAAGGCTTGACTGAAGTCCATGTAGGTAGATAGTATCAACCCTTTTTCCCTCATCAATCATCTTTGTTACCTCCCAGTAAACTTCATCAAGTTTGTGAGGCTCAACGTCCTCCATGCAAAACCATGCTGTCTATTATTAATAAGTTCGTTTGTTTCTCAATGCGTTTAGATGTCGTCCCTGAGAATCTTTTCAAATAATTTCCCTACCACCGTTGTGCGGCTCAGAGACCTATAATTTCCACGATTATTCCTGCTACTCTTAACCAATTGGACAACATTGGCTATTTGCCAGTCCTCTGGGACCTCACCTGTGGCCAAAGAGGATACAAAGATGTTTGCCCATGCTCCAGGATCTTGCTCACTTGCCTCCCGCGATATTCTAGGATAGATCCCATCAGGACCTGGGGACTTATCTACCTCAGTGCTTTTTAGGACACGAAACACCTCTCCCTTTTTTAATAGCAACTTGGCTTCGAAATTCGACACTCTCTTCCCTGACATCATCCTTCAATTACTTGTTTTTGGTGAATACTGACACAAGGTATTCATTTAGGACCTCACCTACCTCTTCTGGCTCCACACATACATTTCCTCTGTTGTCCATGAGTGGGCCAACCCTTTCCCTGGCTACTGTCTAGCTTTTTATATATGTAAATAAAGCCTTGGGATTCTTTTTTAATCCTGTTTGCTAATGACTTGTCATGACCCCTTTTAACCCTTCTAATTCCTTGTGTAAGTTCTTCCCTACTTAGATACTTCAAGAGCTTAATCCGTTCCCATCTTTCTAGATCTTAGATATGCTTCCTTTTTCTTTTTGACCAAGGTCATAACATCCCTGGTCATCCAAGCTTCACATAACTTGCCATACTTATCCTTCATTCTCGCAGGAACTTGCCGCTCCTGAAATCCTATCAATTGCTGTTTGAAATACTCTTACATGTCTGATTGTAGATTTACCCTCAAACAGCCATGTGCAATCAACACTCTCCAGTTTCTGCATAATATTGTTGTAGTTCACCTTCCCCCAGTTTAACACCTTCACCTGAGGGCTGCTGTTATCCCTATCCAGGAGTATCTTAAAACTCACGGTTTTATGGTCACTACTCCTGAAATGCTGCCCCACTGAAATGTTACTCACCTGGCCTGGCTCATTTCCCAAAACCAGGTCTAGAATAACCCATTCCCTGGTTGGAATGTTTACATCTCGTGTCAAGAAACTCTCCTGAATGGTCCTTACAAAATTCTGCCCCGTCCAGGCTTCTAGCACAAAGTGAGTCGAAGACAATATAGGAGAAGTTAAAATCATCCACCACAACAACTCTGTTTTCACATCTTTCCAAAATCTGTCCACATATTCTCTTCTACCTTTCCTGCTTGCTCGTGAGAGGCCTGGAGTATACCCCCAGCTTTGTGATTTCACCTTTCCTTGTCCAAAGTTTTACCCAATTATTACATCTTTCTTCAAAAATTTTTGTTCTGATGATAAGCCATGATTGTGTTTATTAAGAAATCTCATTGGTCTTTTTATTTAAAGCCTGATTTACTTGGCTGTCTTGGAAACTGAAAGTTATGTTGTGACTTGTAAAGTAAAGGGACTATATGGGGCAGTGCATTTCCTCCAAAGAATAGTTAAAACGTTAACTTTGTCTCTCTCTCCACAGATGCTGTCAGAGCTAATTTCTCCAGCACTTTGTTTTTATTTTTGATAATAACCTCACTGATAAAAGAATAGTCATTTTTTTCCCGAGATAGTAGGAACTGCAGATGCTGGAGAATCTGAGATGACAAGGTGTAGAGCTGGATGAACACGGCAGGCCAAGCAGCATCAGAGGAACAGGAAGGCTGACGTTTCGGGCCGAGACCCTTCTTCAGAAAATGAAGACTCACTTTGTGCTGGAAGAAAATAAAGAAGGGTCTAGGCCCGAAACGTCAGCCTTCCTGTTCCTCTGATGCTGCTTGGCCTGCTGTGTTCATGCAGCTCTACACCTTGTCATCTGCATGATGAAATTATTAATTTTGGGTATCATCTACGTCTCAAAATGTCCATCAAGAGTTAATCTTGAAATGGTCGCATTATACATTTTAGTCACTTCCACTGACTTTAAATTCTCCCAACAACTCTCATATTGTGTGGTGTGCCTGATAGTCAATGATAAAATAACTGCACATGGCAGTTTGGACGGACTGTTAAAATAGCTGAGGAAACAATTCAGTTAACAAAACTAAAGCAGACACCAACTGGCTGCTTTAACTATTTTTATCACAGCTACCTCACACAAAAGAGAGTTACCATTGGCAAATTACAAAGAACTACAACAAAGGATAGTTTCAGGACAATGATCTGAAAGTAATGTTTGTGGAAGTGACTTGGAATTTCTTTTAAGTTCTAAAAAAGGCAAATAAGGAGGTGTCAATCTGATTATAAATTATTCCTAAATAAATT
Source organism: Ginglymostoma cirratum (assembly GCA_024137785.1). Lineage (NCBI taxonomy): Eukaryota > Metazoa > Chordata > Chondrichthyes > Orectolobiformes > Ginglymostomatidae > Ginglymostoma > Ginglymostoma cirratum. The sequence goes on from JAHRHZ010000038.1 coordinate 763,692, forward strand.
ATTTCCACTATGCTCTCATACGCATTGTCAATAAAATCAAACATGATCTAACTTTAAAGCTTTTACTAAAAATGTGGAAAATTAAAAAAATCAAGTAATGAAGTAATTTACATCTGGGTTAAAGGACAAGCAAAAAGTTCCGGAACAGGTTTTTTAAAATCTAGAAAATACCTCAAATCTTACATATTTGATCCGCTCCAATGTCACTAAGTGTGTTAGTAGGGTCAGGATCCTGGGCCTGGGTAGGATGAATTGTTCATCATTACCTGGATGGCATCTAGTGAAGTGGATTGCTCAATCATTAAAGAACTTGCCTGATTTTCACTTCATTTAAATCAAAGGAATGGAACTCAAGTGGGTTCTACACAAAGTGGTAAAGCTGTTTTGCCAGTTTCCTGTGCATACGAAGAAAAATAAAATACCCTCAACAGTCTAAACATTCTTATTCCTAGTCACTAACTAATTACCTTTGCTGGAAGTGAACTTTTTATGGATTCCACAAGGACAGTATCAAACTTGTATGGGATAACTCTGCCAACGTCATTGTCCAAATGTGTAAGTGAGCAATGATCACTTGGAGGAGATATCTAAAAATAAGCTCTACCCGCAGACCATAACCAAGCACAAGTCACTGTTTTCAGTAGAGTGGAAAATATTGTTGGGGAAAATAATGATTTTTTTTTTTAAATTCAGTGAAAAAAATTTGCATTTCTCATTTAGCATTAGGATTACACATCTACAGATAGTTCAGTTTTCTCACACAAATACAACCGAACATCATATTGAGACTATGACCAGTAAATTAATTTGCAATGCATTAAGTACTTAAAGAGTGACTTGATATTGTGAGTTTCTGAGATTCAAAGTTAGTAAATGCGTAGTTTGATGATGCTAAAATTACAGGAACACACTTTCTATAACCAGGACGGAGGGAGAAAGGGAACAGAAGGCATTTGCCTTTGATACAAGAATACCACAAGTAAAATTTGGTGCTGCTTCACATCTTTTGGGGAAAAATGGCTTGATATATTCGAACACTTCAGTATTCACAGAAGCAATGTCACAGTCCTAATTTTTAAATATTGTAAATAAAATGTCATGCAAGTTACATACAATCCAAAACACAAGACAGAGCTATTCACTCAGAAACATAGCCTATTTACAGCTCCGAAGTTAAAAGCACGCCATTTAAAATAACCACAGGCAAATCTAAAGCAGAAGCCACCACGGCCTACTTCCTAATTAAAGAGGTTTTGCAACTTACGCTGGTGAATCCTTTCAATGCCATTATTCTCACCTACTTCATTCCAACATTAAAGCTTCCACGTTCCCATTGTAAAATAAAGAATTTATTTTCCTCCAGCTCAGTCAAGACAAAGAACTGTATGCAGAAGTAATTTTAAACACCCTGGTTGTAGAAGCTACACGGCACAGTACTTCCTCTATTTGCCAATCTGTGAACTTCAGAAGCTGTACACAGCAGCTTCCCGGATTGGCTAAAGAGTATGTATATTATAAGAGCTTGCACGGATTGGTCTAGGGTGGTCACATATGAGCTTTAATAGGACATAACATTCTTTGTTTACATATAGGTACTGTTTTATTTTGAAGAAGTCTTTGTGAAGACGTTTATTTAATGTGAGAACCATTTTATGTGATACTGCTGGATACAAGAGCAGGAAACAATTAAAAACTTTTTAAGAAAGCTTTCCATAGCATGCATTTCAGCTGTATTTGAAACCACTTGACATTTTCTCACATACACTTCGTTCTTTACAAAAAACATCATGGTAGTACCGAGCGACAAAGTTCTAAGCTTGGTGTTTCAACATCAGAATTCTATTCAAAAATAATATTAATCTTGTAGTTTAAACATCAAGTGCCGATAACATCAAGATATCTGGTTGCTAGAGGTCACACAAGCTGAAAGCAACAGA
>JAHRHZ010000038.1:770628-806726 GCA_024137785.1 Ginglymostoma cirratum
CCCCCTTCACAGCTGTCCCTCCTCCCCAAATTTCTAATCACTTCATTTGTCCTCACCTTTTGCACATCCCCACCTCAATTTACCACCCTCTTATCACCCTTCATAACTGCCTACTCTCCTTCCCCTCTCACACTGCCAGCTCCCCCTTTAGAGCGCATGTTCCCTATTAGCCATACCAAGTTTAAAGCTGAACTGGATTTAATGCACATATGCTGGTTCTGGTAAACATGTGTGCGCAAATGTCAGCAGTGCGCAGCGCACATGCATGTGATTACAGTACGCACAGTCTTTAAGTTGCAGAGAGTTGCAAGTTTATAATTCATATTTTTTTAATTGCCATTGGTTAAAGACAACTTTTTTTTTGTAATAAACAGTTATTTTCTTAAGTACAGAAACCTGGCAAATATTTTGTTCATCTGAGCTAGTCAGCCACGTAGGTTGGGGACTTTGGATAGTTTGACGAAATCTTTTCACATTTGTGACAACTTTGGGAAATCAATTCCATACACTAAGCCAGTGGGTTGTGACATTTATAAAATAATAGTTTTACTGAGATTAATGCTCATTGATTTTTCTGAAGTTTACGATCAGTGCACTCAGCACTTTTATCCTGTAAAGTCAATTGTAGCATTGATCAATTCTCTTTAAAATTGCACTGAATGTAAGATTAATTGTAAATCTAAGAACATTACTGGAATAAAAGTGCTTTTAGTGTTTTGTAACAAAGTTTGTTTGATTCTGAACTGTGAGACTTTGTGCAATGATTTAAAAATAATACTTTGGAGGAGTTTCACTTTGGGTTTTAAGAAGTTCCTTTCTTTCCTCCCTTGTGGTAAAGTGGGTCCTTCATGTTTTTGTGTATACTGGTTACTAATTAAGTAGGTGATTCAAGTTCCTCTTGGCTTCTGATGAGAGAATGGGTTCTGATGAGTGCACTTAATTTGGGAATCTAACATTTAAAAGACTTAATTGCCTGACCAGTGATGTTTTGAGAAGTATCAACACAATACACATCAATATTCTGACATCTCTAAATCTTTGCGCATGAACCTGAAGAAGAAAAGCAAGGTTTCTTCAAAGAGATTTAATAGCTCGACTCAACAAGTTAATAAGTGAATGAGTTGAGTGGCTTGAACCACCTGAAGTTGTATGTTTGGTTGGTGCATACTTGCACTATTTCAGTAGCAGTAGGGGTAAACATTGCTTCTGATCTGTCCCCTCAAGTTGAGCTACTTTGTCCAGTGATTTTCTTCTAGAAATGTACTTGTGAGCATATTGACTTTTGTTGATCTTCTGTATTCCCTCTATTCCCTTTCCAAAGATGGCTTGAATTAGAAGAGAACGAAGTCAAGTAATTGTTTTGTTATTTAAAAAGCATCCAAACGCTGGAGAAATATGAGTAATATTTCTGTGTTCATATAATTCTTAATAGGTAGGAAAAGGCCAGATGTTCTATTAAGCTTGCCTCGTTTTCATGATTTTGGAACATATGGCTCACCATGTCCCAGCTTGCATTAGCATTAGATATTCTGGAGGAGGCAAAAATGGAAAAGAAAAATCCCTTTTATGGGATCAAAACAACTAACTAGAGTGATACGGAGGAATTTGACTGAAATATTGGTGACAAGTTCAGGAGCAGAGGTCCACAGTACTATTGCCAGAATGTTGTCAGGGTACGTAGTCTTTGCAGTATCCTGTGTCTCCAACCATTTTTTTTATATCACTTTAAGTGAATTGAATTGGCTTACGACTGGCATCTGTGATGCTGGGGGCCACCAGATGTATGATCCACTTGGCACTTCTGGCTGAAAATTGCTGCAAATGCTTCAGTCTTACCTTTTGCAATGAGGTGTTGGCTCTTCCATCATTGAGAATGGGGCTATTTGTGGAGGTTTCTCCTCCAGCGAGTTGTTTAATTGTCCACCGCCATTGACGACTGGATGTGTCAGGACTGCAGTGTTTAGATCGGCTCCATTGATTGTGGGATCACTTAATTTTGTCTATAACTTGCTGCTTATGCTGTTTGGCGCACACATAGTTCTGTTTGGTAGCTTCACCATGTTGACATCTCATTTTTAGTACTGCTTCTGGCATGTCCTCCTGCACTCTCCAGTGAGCCAGGGTGTTGATTTTCTACTTGATGGTAATGGTTGTTTGGTGATAAGCCAGGTCATGAGATTACAGATTGTCTTATAGAACATAGAACATTACAGCGCAGTACAGGCCCTTTGGCCCTCGATGTTGCACCGACCTGTGAAACCAATCTGAAGCCCGTCTAACTTACAGTATTCCCTTATCATCCATATGTTTATCCAACGACCATTTAAATTAAAGTTGGCAAGTCTACTACTGTTGCAGGCAGGGCATTCCACGCCTTTACTACTCACTGAGTAAAGAACCTACCTCTGACATCTGTCCTATATCTATCACCCCTCAATTTAAAGCTATGTCCCCTCATGTTAGCCGTCACCGTCTGAGGAAAAAGGCTCTCACTGTCCACCCTATCCAATCCTCTGATCATCTTGAATGTCTCTATTAAGTCACCTCTTAACCTTCTTCTCTCTAACGAAAACAGCCTCAAGTCCCTCAGTCTTTCCTCAAAAGACCTTCCCTCCATACCAGGCAACATCCTGGTAAATCTCCTCTGCACCCTTTCCAATGCTTCCACATCCTTCTTCTAATGCGGCGACCAGAACTGTACGCAATACTCCGAGTGCGGCCGCACCAGAGTTTTGTACAGCTGCAACGTGACCTCACAGCTCCGAAACGCAATCCCTCTACCAATAAAACCTAACACACCGTATGCCTTCCTAACAACCCTGTCAACCTGGTGGCAACTTTCAGGGACCTATGGACATGGACACCGAGATCTCTCTGCTCGTCCACACTATCAAGAATCCTACCATTAGCCCTGTACTCTCTATTCCTGTTACTCCTACCAAAGTGAATCACCTGTCACTTTTCCGGATTAAACTCCATTTGCCACCTCTCAGCCCAGGTCTGCAGCTTATCTATGTCCCTCTGTAACCCGCAACATCCTTCCGCACAGTCCACAACTCCACTGACTTTAGTGCCATCCGCAAATTTACTAACCCACCCTTCTACGCCCTCATCCAGGTCATTTATAAAAATGACAAACAGCAGTGGCCCCAAAACAGATCCTTGCGGTACATCACTAGTAACTGAATTCCAGAATGAACATTTCCCATCAACCACCACCCTCTGTCTTCTTACAGCTAGCCAATTTCTGATCCAAACCGCTAAATCACCCTCAATCCCATGCCTCCGTATTTTCTGCAGTCGCCTAGCATGGGGAACCTTATCAAACGCTTTACTGAAATCCATATACACCACATCAACCCCTTTACCCTCATCCACCTGTTTAGTCACCTTCTCAAAGAACCCAATAAAGTTTGAGAGGCACGACTTACCCTTCACAAAACCGTGTTGATTATCCCTAATCAAATTATTCCTTTCTAGATGATTATAAATCCTATCTCTTATAATCCTTTCCAACACTTTACCCACAACCGAAGTAAGGCTCACTGGTCTATAATTACCAGGGTTGTCTCTACTCCCCTTCTTGAACAAGGGGACAACATTTGCTATCCTCCAGTCTTCTGGCACTATTCCTGTAGACAATGACGACATAGAGATCAAAGCCAAAGGCTCTGCAATCTCCTCCTTAGCTTCCCAGAGAATCCTAGGATAAATTCCATCCGGCTCAGGGGACTTATCTATTCTCAGACTTTCCAGGATTGCTAACACCTCCTCCTTGTGAACCTCAGTCCTGTCTAGTCTAATAGCCTGTATCTCAGCATTATCCTTGATAATGTTATCTTTTTCATGTGTGAATACGACGAAAAATATTCATTTAGTGCCTTTCCTATCTCTTCAGACCCCGCGCGCACCTCCCCACTATTGTCCTTGACTGGCCCTAACCTTACTCTAGTCATTCTTTTGTTCCTGACATACCTATAGAAAGCTTTAGGGTTTTCCTTGATCCTACCTGCCAAAGACTTCTCATGTCTCCTCCTGGCTCTTCTTAGCTCTCTCTTTAGGTCCTTCCTGGCTAACTTGTAACTCTCAAGCGCCCGAAATGAGCCTTCACGCCTCATCTTTACATAAGCCTCCTTCTTCCTCTTGACAAGAGATTCAACTTCTTTAGTAAACCACGGTTCCCTTGCTCGACCACTTCCTGCCTGCCTGCCTGATAGGTACACATTTATCAAGGACACACAGTAGCTGTCCCTTGAACAAGCTCCACATTTCAATCGTGCCCAGCCCTTGCAGTTTCCTTCCCTATCCTGTGCATCCTAAATCTTACCTAATCGCCTCATAATTGCCTTTCCCCCAGCTATAACTCTTGCCCTGCGATATTTACCTATCCCTTTCCATCGCTAAAGTAAATGTAACCAAATTGTGGTCACTATCACCAAAGTGCTTACCTACCTCCAATTCTAACACCTGGCCTGGTTCTTTACCCAGTACCAAATCCAATGTTGCCTTGCCTCTTGTTGGCCTATCTACATACTGTGTCAGGAAACCCTCCTGCACACATTGGACAAAAACTGACCCATCTAAAGTACTCGAACTATAGCGTTTCCAGTCAATATTTGGAAAGTTAAAGTCCCCCATAATAACTACCCTATTACTTTCGCTCCTATCCAGAATCATTTTTGCAATCCTTTCCTCTACATCTCTGGAACTTTTCGGAGGCCTGTTTTAAAAAAAAAAACTCCCAACAGGGTGACCTCTCCTTTCCTGTTTCTAACTTCAGCCCATACTACCTCAGTAGACGAGTCCTCATCAAACTTCCTTTCTGCCACCGTAATACTATCCTTGACTGACAATGCCACGCCTCCCCCTCTTTTACCACCTTCCCTGATCTTACTGAAACATCTAAACCCCAGAACCTGCAACAACCATTCCTGTCCCTGCTCTATCCATGTCTCCGAAATGGCCACAACATCAAACTCCCAGGTACCAATCCACGCTGCAAGTTCACCCACCTTATGCTCCTGGCGTTGAAGTAGACACACTTCAAACCACCTTCCTGCCTGCCGGTACACTTCTGCGACCTTGAAACCTTATTCATGACCTCACTACTCTCAACCACCTGTACACTGGAGCTACAATTCAGGTTCCCACCCCCTGCGGAATTAGTTTAAACCCTCCCGAAGAGCATTAGCAAATTTCAGTACATTTCTGTTGATGGCATCCATGAGGGGCTGCGGGGCAAGTGTTGAGTTGCTAAATGTGTTCGAAGTCTGCCCCAAATGGCATGGTGATAGTGCCACACACCAAATTTTTTACAGAGTTATTGGGAATGGAGGCAGAAAAGAATGTTGAGTTAAGGACACAACCAGAATATCTATGATCTTCTAGTTTGGCAGAGCAAGCTGTCAGGACTGAATGACCTTCTCCTGCTCCTATGCCCTGAAAACCTATTCAGGATTAACTACACACATCTAATCTGTTAAAACACACTGTTTACATAAGGGACATCGTGGTGTTCTTCTGAGTTCTGGCAATAGTTTGTATTAATGTAATCTAATTTACTTTGGCCAAGATTTTTGTGCATTAATTTGTGATTCTTGAGCAACGTGTGCACTGCTAATACCAAGATAATTAAGAGTCATCTAAAATTCATGTTAGCTTGCTTTCTCTTCATGGATGCTGTCCTGTCTGCTATGATCGCCAGCATTTATTGTTAGTACAGATTCCAGCATCTGCAATAATGTGTTCCTAATTTACTCTCTTACTGGCTTTGAGCATTGTGATTTTTAGGCAAGTATCCTACCTACATGAAACAAGTTGCATTTATTTAGGTTTTTTCCTATTCCTGTTTGCATGTCAAATTCTTTTTGCAAAAGATTCTGTACTTGACCAGTTTTAACACCATCTCTCCGGATTGAGTAACGTTGACATGCTTATATCCCTCGATGCCACTCTCCAGTGTTGCTATATAGAAAAATAAGAACAATAGGACACCAGCCTCTATGCTGTTCAGCAACATTGGCTGCGGCTGTCTGACAGAGGGACCCAATTCCTAATCCAGTATAAATTTCCATTGATTGTATGAGATTGTAGTTTATGAAGTAACCAAGTTAAGGTAACTTACCGAAAAGGCTTGGTATGGCCACATAAACAGTATGTGCTAGATTGTTGGTCTGGCAGCATCTGCAGAGTGAAAACAGAGTTAACGTTTCAGGTCCAGTGACCCTTCTTCAGTGTTTTGAAGAGTCGTCACTGGAGCCTAAATGTTAACTCTGCTTTCTCTCCACAGACATTGTCAGACCTGCTGAGATTTTCCAGCAATTTCTGATTTTGTTCCTGATTTTCCAGCATCAGCAGTTCTTTGAATTTTCTTCTTTGCTGGAAGCCATGTTTGTATTGACACATTATCTTTCTTCAAATTCCCTCAAGTAATTTCCCTACAATTGATGTCAGTTTGATTGGCGTGTAGACGCTTTACTCTGATTTGTCCTCTTAGCCTTGAAAATCAGAACTGAGTTACCTTTCTCATCAAAGGGAAGAATCATTGGCTATTTTCTATAATTGGACAATTGAAGATATAGGTAAGCGTCTCAAAACTGTGCTGCTACTTCAGCCATCCAGATCGAGAATCCTGGCAATTTTGAGATTTTCTGTTCTTTGCAAGGTGAAATGTTGATCTATTTTTAAATATAATGCTACTGACTACAGTATATCCTGCTTAATTAAGGATATGAGCTTAATTCATAGGAATCTCTAGTGATACAAAACAGTCATTTAACAGATTTTAAAGCCTGGAAATGTGTTTAAATTTGTTCTGAATGGTCTTTGTGGGCCAGTAAGATTTATAGTGATCTGCGAAGTTGAAGAAGCTTCTATGATTGTTATTATGTGCTTTTTTTCACTGATCTTCAAATTGGTTTCTTGTTGATATTGTCTTCAAGTCAAAAGGGCAGAAGAATTCTTTTCAGAAACTTCTTGAAAAATTTTACATTTTCCATTGAACATGGGAAGCCCTGAGGTCCAACCAATCAATCAATCACTGTGCAGCTAACATTGTGAGTGACATAATTGAAGAATTGACAACTTTTTTTATTCATTTACGAGATGAGGGTGCTGCTGGCTAGACCAGCATTTATTGCCCATCCCTAATGGCCCAGAAGGCAGTTCAGAGTCAACCACATTGCTGTGGGTCTGGAGTCACAAGGAGGCCAGACCAGTAAGTTTCCTTCCTTAAAGGACATCAGTGAACCAGATGGGTTTTTCTAACAATCGGCAATGGATTCATGGTCATCATTAAACTTTGTTAATTCCAGATATTTCTTCAAATTCCATCTGCCGTGGCGGGATTTGAACCCAGGTTCCTAGGACATTGCCTGGGTCTCTGGATTAATAGTCCAGCAATAATACCACTCGGCCATTGCCTCCCAGTTGCAAAACCAACCCATCTAATTCTGAGATTTAAACTGGTGATACAAAACTGTGCTCTGGCTATTTTTTTTTCTCTCCAATCATATGTGTATTGCATCTGTTTCTCTTTCTGTTTATGTGTCTGTTTCTGTGGGAGATTTTAAAAGGAATGAATTTTGTGATGTGCAAATTAAAAATACTTTTCTTTTACTCTCCTTGTTAAAATTGTATGTTACATTAAGTAGTTATTTTGCATTACTGAAGGAAACCGGTGTGGAATGCTGAGAAGCATTCATTGAGAGGCAGTTTGGGATTTTTGGTTGCTTCATTCAATCCTGAGATTTGTGATGACTCCAGAAAATTGGGACTTAATTTGGTGGTGCACTGGAAATCATGGTAAAGTTCTTTGATTTCTTATTTGTGGAGAATTGAGCGGCACTGTTTTGGTGACAGCTAAAGAAAGGTTTAATTTTAAGAAAACAAGGTGCACAGCTGGATGAACACAACAGGCCAAGCAACATCAGAGAAGCAGGAAAGCGGATGTTTCGGGCCTAGACCCTTCTTCAGAAAAGGGTATAGGCCCAAAACGTCAGCTTTGCTGCTCCTCTGCTGCTTGGCCTGCTGTGTTCATCCAGCTCTACATCTTGTTATCTCAGATTCTCCAGCATCTGCAGTTCCTACTATCTGTTTAATTTTAAGAATATTGTTAACTTTCTGTACACTTTAACTCAGAATGTGAGTTAAAAATGATTGAAAAAATTTTAACTGGAGTTTTTTTGATGTTAAAAGGTACAGGAACTTCCTTGTCAGATTATTTTTAATTAACCATTTTCCATTTTCCACGTGAGACGGCATTGTGATTAGTCAATTGACTGAGAGGGCACCACAGCAATGTACATATTTGGGCTCGCAAGGTCATTATAGCATTATCGCATGATCCATTGGATAGTTAATAGGCCAGCAACGGAATGAGTTTGCATGTGCATCTCTCCCTCCCCCTCTATCTGTCTTTGTGTTATCCACCATCACCTACCACCTACCACCTACCCAAAGGGTATTACTACATCTGCCTTGTGAAACTGCCACAAAAGCAGTCATCAAAACCAGGTTCTTCTTGATCACTGTGGATCAATGACTCTCTGCTCTGTGCAGCTACTCAATTTGAGTGGATGAGAGGCAAAGATAATTGGTTTTACCCATTGAACCTCATTTTCGTTTAACAATGATCAATCATTATTTTGTAAAGTAGCTAATATGAACTTTTCTCAAAGGTTAGAGAGACTTGGAATATTAAAACAATATTGGAGAAGACATCAGAAAAAGTGCTCAGAATTATGAAAGGCTTTCATGAAATTTTAGAAGATATGGTTCTGCTGTTGAGTGATTTCATAAATAGAAAATATAAAGTTAAAATTGGAAAGCATGATGCGGAGTATTCGGATAATTTTTAAATGTGAACAGTTGTTGCAATATTTATGACCTACTATAAACACTGATGGAGACCAATATCCATAAAGATTATAAAACTGAGTAGATAACAGTTTGAAAATAAAATTTTAAAATGATTGTGTTTTTAGTTCACTTTCCCAGTTGTTCTTTCAGTAAGTCAATACAGGAATGATTAACTGATCAGCCTCAGTCAGTGCTTCTAAATTTGCTATTTTCTACAACAGAGCCAGGATCGTTTCTCTCTTCTGCTCATGTTGTCAGTGTGTGAGCTAAATAGTAGATAACTCCATCAATTTAATATCGGGACTTCATTGAAAATTACATCCATCTTAAAATTTATTCCTCAACCAGAAGATTTACCAGGATGCTGCCTGGACTGGAAGGCAGGTCTCACGAGGAAAGGTTGAGGGAGCTTGGACTTTTTTCATTGGAGCGAAGAAGGATGAGAGGTGACTTGATTGAGGTGTACAAGATGATGAGAGGCATAGATAGAGTGGATAGCCAGAGACTTTTTCCCAGGGCAGAAATGACTATCATGAGGGGGCATAATTTTAAGGTGATCGGAGGAAGGTATGGGGGGATGTCAGAGGTAGGTTCTTTCCTCAAAGTGGTGGGTGCGTAGAATGCACTGCCAGCGGTGGTGGTAGAGTCAGATACATTAGGGATGTTTTAAGCGATAGGCACATGGATGATAGTAAAATGAAGGGTATGGAGGGTAGTTTAATCTTAGAGTAGGATAATAGTTCGGCACAACATCGTGGGCCAAAGGGCCTGTACTATGCTGTGCTGTTCTATGTTCTAACCAACACCATTTGAACGGGTTACCTGATCACTATCATCTTGCTGTGTTGGATCTTGCTGTGTGCAGTTTGGTTGCCATGATTCCCTATATTGCCCTAACAACATTACTTCATGTATACTCGATTGGTATTCAAAAATTTGGGAGGCATTGTGGGGTAGTGAAAGGTACTACACTACAGGTTGGGAATCCCTTACCAAAAGCCTCGGAACCAACTGTCTTTTTCAGTTGAAGGATATTTTTGATTTTCAGATACACGTACCCTACCATTTAAGATCTTTTTAGTAATATTGCAACACCAAAACCAAAATATTAATTTAACTCTTGATCTCGTTGTATCCTTGTCTGTAAGGGAGTATGTTCACATTATTTTTATCAAAAACCTGCTGGTATTTGTAAACTTTTTCCATTATCTCTACACTTTATGCTTCTTTGTCTCCATTTGTTGCTACACTTACCATTTAGGTTGGTTCATGTCTTTGTCGGTCCATTTGGGCCTTTTTGGGAAAAAAAAACATTGCTTGGCCTGCTGTCTACAGGTCTGTTTGAATAGATCTTTAGTTTTTAGGTCTTTTTTAGGTTTTTGGACAAGCAGATAAAAGAAATTCAACCTGTAATCCTGTTTATGTCGACACCTCTGGGCCCATGTCAACTTTTGCTGACATAACTGCTTCTCAATATTACCGATCCATGGGGTGGGTGGGTGGGTGGGTGTGTGGGTGTGTGTGTGTGTTTCAGGCATCTACCACCCTCTGCGTAAAACAAAATAAAGATTTTCTTGCATATCTCCTTTAAACTTTCTCCCGCTCACCTTTAAACCTATGCCGTCTAGTATTTGACATTTCCACCCTGGGAAAGAGACTCCACCTATCCACCATGTCCATGCCTGTCATAATTTTGTCTTCTTCTACTAGGTTGCCCCTCTGTCTCTGATGGTCTAGCAAAAAAAAAATCAAAGTTTGTCCAACCTCTCCTTATAGCTAATACGCACCAATGCAGGCAACATACTGGTAAGCCTCTTCTGCGCCCTCGCCAAAGACTCAACATCATTCCTGTCATGTTGCAACCAGAACTGCGCAGAGTACTCAATGTAGCCTGACCAATGTCTTATACAGTTGCAATATGACCTGCTAGCTTTTATATTCAGCCCTCCAACTAATGAAGGCAAGCATGCTACATGCCTTCTTTATCACCTTATCCACTTATATTGCCACCTTCAGGAAGCTGTGGACCTGCACCCTCAGATCCTTCTATCTCTCAATGCTCCTAAGGGTCCAGCAATTTACAGTATACTTTGCTGTTGCATTTTGACTTCCAATATGCATCACCTCACACTTATCTGGATTAAACTTCATTTGTCATTCTCTGCCCAACTTTCCAGCTGATCAATATCCTGCTGCATCCTTTGATATTCTTCCTCACTATCCACAATTCCACCAATTTTCTTGACATCTGCAAATGTACTAAGCGTATCACTGATATTTTCATCCAAATCATTTATATTTATTACAAAACCGCCAATGTCTCAGCACTGAACTGTGCAGAACACCACTGGTCATAGACCTCCAGTCAGAAAAACACCCTTCCACAACTACTCGCTGTCTTCTTATGGCCAAGTCAATTTTGTATCCAACTTGCTAACAAACCGTGGATTGCATGCGATTTGATCTGGACCAGACTACCATGAGGCACCTTGTCAAATGCTTCAGTAAATTCCATGTAGGCAACATCCACTGCCTTATCCTCATCAATTAGCTTTCTCTTTTCCTCATAAAAACACAATTAAGTTTGTGAGACAAGACCTCCTCTGCTTAAAGCCATGCTGACTATCCCTAATAAGTCCATTCTTGTCCAAATGTAACTAAATCCTGCCCCTAAAAATCTTCTCCAATAATTACCCTACCACTGACCTGAGGCTCACTGGTCTATAATTTCCTTGATTCTCCCTGTTCCCCTTCTTGAACAAAGGAACAACAGCGGCTATTCTCCGTTCTCCTGGCACCTTGCTTGTGGCTAAAGATGATATAAAGCTGTCTGTCAAGGCCTTTGCAATCTCTTCCAAGACTCCCAATCCCAACACCACCTTAACGTTGACATGTTCTGGAATATCAACAAACTCCTCTCTGAACGTATCATTATCCATGTCTTTCTCTTTGGTGAATACCAATGCAAAGTACTCATGAAGGAACTCATCCACTTCCTCTGGCTCCACACAAATTTCCTCCTTTGTCCTTGAGTGGACCTACTCTTTACTTGTCCCCCTCTTGCTCCTAATATAGTACAAAGTGCCTTGAGATTCTCCTTAATCCAACTTGCTAAGGACATTTCATGGCCCATTCTAGCCCTCCTAAGTTCCTTTCTCCTCCCTTTTCACTGCTCAAGTGCTTTATTTGATTACTGTTTCCTAAACATTGCATATGCTTCCTTTATCTTTTTGACGAAACGTTCAATATCTCTTGTCATCCAAGGTTCCTGAATCTTGCCATCCTTATCTTTTCAACCTCAGCGAAACATGCTGGTCATGAACTCGGGTCAGCTGGCTTTTAAAAGAATCTTACATGTCAGATGTGGATGTACCTTCAAACAGCTCCCCCTAGTCCAATATTTCCAGTTCCTGTTGTAAATAGCCTTGCTTCAATTTAGCACTTTCACCCAAGGATGAGTCTTCTCCATTTCCATAACTATCTCAAAACTTATGAAATTATGATCACTGTTCCTAAACTGCTCCAACAGTGAAACTTCGATTACCTGGCCCAGCTCATTACTCAAACAAGGTGTAGTGTGACCCCATCCCTAGTTGGACAATTTACATATATTGTTTAAAAAAATTCATCCTGGATGCATCTAACCTGGCCCTACCTGTTTTTCCCTACTAGACTTAGTTGATTTAGACCCTCTCTTCTCTTTAAATGCTCTGCATACTGACCTATTGCTCTCCTTCCCAGTCTACCTAGTTTAAACCCTTTTGAGTAGCATGAGCAAACCTCTCTGGAAGGACATTGGTGCCCCTCCAGTTTAGGTGCAACTAATCCTTCTTGTACAGATCCCATCTGCCGTGAAAGAGATCTCCCTGATCCAGATATCTGAATCCCTCCCTCCTACACCAGCTCTTCAGTCATGCATTCAAATATGCTATCTCCCTATATCTGGCCTCACTAGCATGCGGCACAGGGAGTAATCCCAAGACTACAACCCTAGAGATCCTGCTTTTCAACTTTCTACCTAACTGTTGCCTCACTGTGCCAGGCACCCATGTTCGATTCCAATCTTTGGGTGACTGTGAAGTTCGCATATTTCCCCTGTGTCTGCGTGGGTTTCCTCCAGGGGCTCTGAATTCCTTCTATAGTCCAAAGGTTTGCAGATTAGGTGGAATGGCCATGCTAAATGCGGGGTCTTGGGGATGGGGTGGTGGGTCTAGGTCGAATGCTGTCCGGAGGGTTGGTGCAGACTAAGTGGGCCAAATGGCCTCTGTCTGCCCTGTCGGGATTCTATGATTCTAGCTTCCTAAATTCCCTTTACAGGAATTCATCTCCCCTTCTGCCTATGTCATTGGTGTCTATATGGATGAAAACTCTGGCTGCTCCCCCTCCCCCTGCAGAATATTTTGTGCGTGCTCAGAGACCTCCTTGGCCCTGGCATCAAGGAGGCATCCCGGAGCCTTGCTTGTGGCCACATAAATGCCTATCTGTGCCTCTGCCTACAGCGTCTCCTATCACTACCACTCGCCAACATTTTCACCATCCCTGATGAACAGCAGCGCTAGTTGCGGTACCACTGATTTGGCCACTGATGTTGCTTTACCCCAAGAGGCGCTTTTCCCCCAACAGTATCCAAAACCTGGTAAACCTGTTTGAGAGGGGTATAGCCACAGTGGACTTCTGCACTGCTCGCCCATGGTTACTAGTCTTCCTGGTGTTCACCCGACTCTGTTCTTTTCTGTCTGGTGTGACCAACTTGATAAAAATGCCATCCATGATGTTGTCAGCCTCATGGGTGGTCCATAATGAGTCCATCCAGAGATCCAGGTGCTCCATGTGGCAAATCGGGAGCTGCTGCTGAACACACTTCCTGCAATACGTAGTTACCATGGACACTGGAAATGTTCCTGATTTCCCACATATTGCAGGAGGACTATTCCATGGGCTGAGTTCTCCTGCCACTTTGAACCCTATCAACGACAGACCATAATCTAGGAACCAATTATACAACCTCACCACTACTCACCAAAATCAGACTTCTGACACTCTCTCTCTCTCTCTCTGTCTCTGTCTCTGTCTCTGTCTCTCTGTCTCTGTCTCTCTGTGTGTCTCTCTCTCTCTCTCTCTCTCTCTATCTATCTTCCTGACACTAATTACTCAGTCTCTCGACCTGGTTTCTCAGCAGCCACACCTCAGTCTCTTTTTGAGTTGTGATGTCATCTCTGGAGCTCTGCCGATGGATTCAGCTCCACTCCCACTACCACTGCTCTGATTGACCTCAGTCCCACTGTGACTGACCCTGTTCCTCAGGTGTTTATCCACGTTTTGTCTGCTGCATGGTAATAGCTTGTCTCTTTTTTGTTTGTTTCTGTGTGCATCACTGATTATAATTTTTGTTTTTCTAAATTGGTAATCACAAAATTCTAACACAAACTTATTTTTGGGACTGTTCATAATCAAACTACAAGCAATAGAATATGTAGCCTAAAATGCTGGTAGTCATATGTAATTATCAGTTAATTTTGAAAATGTTTTCAATGCCAGTTGCTTCAGTCTTGACAATTGTCCACAAGACTGGAAAGCTGATCCAGTGACTTTTTTTTTATTTGTTTTGGCGGCCTGTTGTCAATGAGTCTAATTTATTGAACACAATTGAGGAAGTTGTGTTCCAACTTAAACCCTGCCATTGCAAGGAGTATAGTTATGGAAATATGTTTTCTTTGCAAAGCTTCCACCTTTCTCCACAAAATCTTCTTTCATTAATGCTAAGCTTGGGGTGGATTTAACTGAATCCCTGCTTGACCCCTCTCCCTCGTCTGTCCGCAGTGTGACTCTAGTCCAACAGCAATGTGGCCTTCTGACAGGGCCTAGCAAGCCACTCAATTTTATTAAACCGCTCTTAAACCTGAAAAGAACAAAACCCAGTTTCTCAATGCAGCCTTTCTCTCTTTGGCTTTTTACATCTTTCATTGAAGACAACTTGAGCTTGCAAAGGAATAAAGATGGGTTATGTGACTGGGCAAAAGATTGGCTGTTGGAGTATGATGTGGGACCATTTGAACTTATCCATTTTGGCAGGAAGGATAGAAAAGTAATGTATGTTTAGATTGCAAAACTCTGCCTTAACAGGGGATCTGGGTGTCCTAATATGTGATCAACAAGAAGTTGTTGATTACAAGTACAGCAAATGATGAGGAAGGTAAGTGGAACATTAACATTTATTTCAAGGTTAATGGAATATAAAAGTATGGTAGTTTTGCTACAGCTGTACGAGGTATTGGCGAGGTCATGTCAAGAGTACTGTACACAGTCTTGGTTTCCTTATTCAAAAAAGGATAAAATGAAATTAGAAGCAGTTCAGAGATGCCTCACAACTGATACCTGGGATGGGAGGGTTATGTTGTAAGAAAATATTGGACAGACTGGGTTTGCGTCCTTGGATTTTAGATGAATGAGAGATCATCTTATTGAGAAACAGAAGATGCTGAGGGAACTCTTGTGTGTGCATGCTGAAAGGATGTTTCCCTTGGTGGGAGAGACTAGAATGAGAGAACACAGTTCAGAAATGATGCTTTCCTCTAAGACGGATGGGAAGCATTTTTTTTCAGAGGTCTTCCATTCTGTGGAGCTTCTGTCCCTAGAAAATGGTCTTGAATATTGAAATTGAATATCTTTAAGGCTAATCACAGAGTACCGGGATTAGGTGGAGAGTGGAGGTGAAATCACTTTCACATTCACCATGGTCATATCAAAGGGCCACATGGTCTCAACAATGTGAAGGCTGTACTACTGCACCTACTTCATATGTTCAAGGAACAATGCCTCAACTTTCAACTGGGCACCTTGCAGCTTTCTGGACTCAAAGTTGAGCTGCACGGTTTTAGATCATAACTTCTGCCAAACTTTTTTGTGTTTTTTTTGCATTTAGGTTTTTTTTTCCACTCACTTCTCTTATTTCCTTTTATATTGCATTCAGATCATGCTGTTTCTATATTTGTCCCATTTAATACTACCTAAAATGTTAACTCTGTCTTCACTCCACAGATGTTTCCAAATCTGCTAGTTTTTGCAGAATTTTAGATTCCATAGTATTTTTTGTTGGCAGATGTATTTTCCTATATCTGTTTAAGCATATTGCGTTTACAAGGGCGATGTGCTCGTAGTTGGAGAATTTGCTATTTCAGACCATTTATTTAAATATTTCGTGGTAGTTGTCACAAAGTCTTATACTTTAACTATTTATCTTTGCAGGGAGTCGAAGCAGGATTTGTTCCGAGTGTTCAAGATTTTGACAAAAAACTTGCTGAAGCTGATGCCTATTTACAGATCTTAATTGACCAACTGAAGGTAATTGAATCTAATTTATCCCCCAACTTTTGGAAGGTTGGGTGAGTTTATGAAAAGTTTACTTGATACAACATACTAACTGCTTAAGCGTTATCAGCCTTTAATCATAATGGAGCAGTCACATTCCATATAAAAAAATTGGAAATCTACACTAAGTTTCGTACCAATTTTGTGATACTTAGGCTCACAAATAAATAAAAGAAGGACATGCTACAAAACATCCAACCCCATTGTCTCCTATTGAGCTTTGCTGCGATTGTCCCATGACTCTTCCTACCTAGCCATGCTCCATGCTGTTGAGTCCAGCATTAGAAAGGATCTTCTCGTTTGTGTTTTTATTCTGCCATTGAATTCTCATGATGGACCTCCAGTATCTTTGGGAGGCTTTCAGAACTTTGATGTCGCATCTGTAGCAGTCTCAAGATTCTGAGACAAACTGGTAGTAAAACAATGGGCCAATAGGATTTGATGCTAGTCTTAAGGTAAGTACCATGGTCGTGTTGCATATCCACTTATTTGCTAACATCAGTGTTTTTGTTTTCTGGGTCTTCACGCAACTAATTTTGATTTTGTGCCAATCCAAGCACATTTTGTAATTTATTTACAGGATGTGACTGTCACTGGCAAGGCCAGCATTATGACCAATTCCTGATTCCCCTTTACAGATCGGTGAATTACCTTCTTTAACTACCGCTCTGGTCTGGTGAATGTACTCCCATAGTGCTGTTAGGGAGGTAGTGCTGTTGGAATGCTATGAGACTTCAAGGGAACTTGGAGTGGGTGATGCTTACTTAAGTTTGCTGACCTCGCCCTTCTAGGTGGTGGAGGTTGCAGGTTTGTGAGATGCTTTTAAAGGAAACTTAATAAATTACTGCATCTTGTAGATGGTACAACCTGCAACCGTGGTGCATGGAGAGTGAAAGGGGTGAATATGTTACGGTGGCGAATGGAGTGCCTCACAAGCAGACTGCTTTGTCCTGAATGATATCGAGCTTCTTGGATGTAGTTGTTGCTACACTGTTCCAGGCAGTGGAAAGTATTCCATTGTGACCCTTGGAGAGTAAGGAAGGGCTTCTGGGGGTTAGGAAATGAGATGCTCTTTTCAGAATAGTTGGCCTGTGACCTGTGAAGGGTGGAGCTGAATGTCTGACAGAAACTATTGGTCTGCCACTTAAAGCACTGTTTACAACACCTGTCATTGCGATTAGATTCGGTTGATGGTTTTGTACTTGGCCAGACTGGATTTAATCTTATTTTCGTTGTGATCTGCTGCAGCATAGTGGAACTTAAATTTCTAAGTGGGCACAAAGGAGTTTCTCAGCATTGAACCCAGTAGATAAGCTAATTTCAGTGAGAACTTGTCTTGATGTTTCTTAAAAAAGAACTCAAAAGAATCATGACTCTTCAAATCAGCTTATCTATAGGTCCCACAATGAAAAAGCCTGGGTAGACACTGAAGCTCCAGTTCCCTGTTTGGACATGACTGTCACTGTAATTAGTGCAGAAGAGTTTGACGAGTGCGTTATTAAGTAACGTTGAGAGATTTTCTATGTTGGTGCACATCAGTTGAGATTGTGCAGTCTTCACATGAAGCTAGATATATGGAAGGTATTCGGAGCAAAAAACCATAAATTTTTTTAAGGCGATACATTGATGATTCTTGTGCAGTATTATATATTGAAAGTGAAAGGTTGAATGGAAAATTCAGTGGGTACAGTACAGTTAGAAGAGAAAAATTGAACCAGGACGGGGAGGGTAGTGGGTATGTTTGTGCATGCAAGTACGCATAAGTGATTCAATTCAAGAGTGGTGGTCAGTACTGCAGAAAGCACTTCACTTGTTATTATTCTAATCCTCAAGTTCTTTGTGTTAATGTGTGTTAGTTCAGAACATGAATGGGCAGTGAAAGATTCATTTTGAGACCCAACATTATCTTTCACGTTGAACTAGTATGGCAGACATTAGGGTAAATGCAGATGCTTGCCTTATAGCTTTACTCATTAAGATCAGACAACAAGGAAGATTTTTAAAGTTTCGCAGATGTCAACATGATAGAGATCTTTGAACGGATGATGGTTTTATTATAAGTTAAATTTTTTATTGATTGACCGGCTGTTTAATTTTTAATTGATTTTGGCATTGATATGTTTGTGGGAGTGGTCAGGTATTAGGATCAGAAAAGGATTTTGATGGGATTATCCATGGAGATGGCAAATACTCACCTTACTGAGGTGTATGCAGGAGACTCAAGCAAGTAAATGGGAAAAGGACTTCTGGCAATGTGAGTCACTCTCTTTGAACCTGGTTTTATATCAATTCCTGAGTTTTTTCTGACTCTTATGCCACACTTGAAAAAAATATCTTTTCAGTCATCTGTCTGGTTTCTTTCAGGGAAAGAAAGAAATGGAATAGAAAGAAGGAATGCAAATGTAAAGATTTACAGAGCACAAAAACCTACAGTGCTAATCAGAAATTTTTTTTCAGAGTGCAGGAAGATTTGAAAATGAGATATCAGTTATGCAGACTGTTATGAATACTACTTGGGAAATTAGATATAATGCACTTAGTAAGAATACAGTCTAAATCTATCTGAGTTGTAAGTTCAGGAGCAAAATCCTGAATTGCAGAATTTTCAAATTGATTGAAGCTTTTGATGCTCTGAAGAGTGTAAAGTACACAAAAGAGGGTTTTATAGATTAATGTCTTCATGATTTTTATGAACTGCATTCGAGAATATTAAAGTTTTGTTCAAACCCTTATTTTTGACTATGTAAAGTTGGATCAGTGAATGTCTTTTTAAAAAATTATTTGCATGATGTTCGTGTCAATGGCACAGCCAGTTAACAACTTTTGCCCTGAAGAAGATTTTGATGAATGGTCTTCATAGTTCTGGACTGCAGTTTCCGTACAATTGAGTAGCTTGCTAGGCTACTTTAGAGTGCAGTTAGCAAGTTTACCAAATGGCTATGAGTTTGTAGTTATGTCATGTGCTTGTGATCATTAAATTTTGTTTGCATGATATGCACATATGGTAGAAGAAACCCTTGAGCCAGATCAGGTAAAGAAAGAAGAATTCTTTTCCACTTATGATTTTTACTGACAATCCAGTAGTTTCACAACATGTACTAATGTTAGCTTTCCTTTAATTTCAGATTCTATCTAATTATATTTAATTGATTGAATTTAAAATTGCCCACAGCAGTTGGGGAATTTACCTTCCACCTTCAGATTGTTAGTTCGGGCTTCTGGATTTCGAATCTGATGACTACCCACAATGTCATTGTCTCTATTAAAAGAAAGCAAAAAACGTTTGCTATTGGTGTGAGTTGAAAGGTTGAATGTTCTCAAGTCACTGGGCAACAACATTTTCCTCTGAAGTAGCAGTTATTGTAGGTCAACAGTGTGACATGCTCAACAATTTTTAAAAATCCTTTCCAGAAACATGGTGTGTATATCTTGCCCTTCCATAGCTATTCCCTAGCTCTAACCTCTGACCTCTGTCATCTTTTGGCAATAGGCCTTCTATGGCTTGCCTTCTCCCTGACTCAGGTCTCTTTGCTATCTCTTTGGCATTGGCATCCTCACTTTCAACTGCCCAATTGTTAAATTCCAGCCTCTTTGCCATCCATATTGCCTCCAGTATTGACAAAAACCTGCTGTATGGCCTATTTTTGCTGTATATTTAAAAAAACTCAAGCTTTAGCTTTTACATAATTAATTCCTATTTTTGCACTTAAATTGGAAACTGCTTAAGTAAATTGGTTATGCTTTAATTGCAATCCTGGAATTGAAGGTACTACTGGCAGTAAATATATTTACTGATTTTCAATGTTACGTAGGTAGTTTCTCTTGTAAATATAAAGATCTGGATTTATAACAGAAAAGTAGCAAAGTAAGGCAACATGAAGTTAGGTTGTATAAATGACACCTATCGGAGAAAGTATCTTTTTCCTTTAATTAAAAAAGGGTAAATAACATTGCATGACTGATTATCCCTTGTTCTTGGCTTCCTTTGTTTTCAATGTTTGTTCCAGTTTATTTTAAAAGTCTTAGCAGAAAGTATAATTACAGTAGCATGTAGGTTCAAACAAATTGTTATTTCTGAATTTTTGAGATTAACTTGTATACAGTTATCAGAAATAATAATAAAGGTCTGATGGCATCTATGGATATTGGACTTGAAATGTTAACTCTGTTTCTCTCTCCATGTATGCAGCCAGACCTGAGATTCTCCAGCACTTTTTGTTCATATTTCAGATTTCCAGCATTTGCATTACTTTGCTTTTAGTGCAAATATCAATTATTTTGACTGTACTTTGTGAAGAAATACCTCAGTACGTGTTCCCAGGAAGACTTGAGTACGAGGATGTGGTGTAAGCTGAGTTAACTTGAACAGAGGCAGGAAGAACGTTAATTGGGTATCACTGCATCTGTATTGTTGAGAGGAGAGAAAGTTGATGAATTTCTATTAAAATTGTTCATTTTGTTTTACTGCCAGTTATTTGATGAAAAAGTCAAAACTTGCAGCGATGATGAACAGAGAAAGGTAATTATCTGTGTTCTTCCAGTTTATTTAATGTATGGCGTTTTTGTTAAATGAGTGATCTACAGCTACAATATTTTAAACAACATTTTGTGAAAGTAAAGTCCAGAAACAAAATATACCTTAAGTTGCTTTCGCTAATGATTTCCAGTCTGTTCTAAATTAGATTCATTTGAGAGAAATGAAATGCAATGTCAAGCAGTTCAAAAGGAGAACAAATTCATGTTTATGGGTACGTTAGTAGACAGTTCTCTTCACTACATAGATACAAGGGATTTTGATAGGTGAGAAATATATATACACTATGTTGTTGTTTTGAAAGAAGCTTTAAAAAGTGAGAGTCCTTAAAACTAAATGATGCACTTGAGTTGAATGTGATCCAGTTTCACTAAGCAGGCTCTTAAATCTAATTCTTACTGCATGTAACTGTTGGCATTAATTTCCATAACTGTTTGATTTCACCCCCCCCCCCCTCCTGTAAATTGTTTGCTTTGTTTGACTCCATTCTGGATTACAGTTCTAAAAACTAGGTACCTTAACAAGTCCTCATTTGTTAATGTAGATAGTCAAGGTCATCTAATAATCCAAACTGATTGATTGAAGCATTTCAATGATTAGGAGTGAGTGTTTTGAATAACTTTTCACTCCTTAAGCAAATTTAAGGCAATTGTAGTTTGCATATAATTTCTTTGGTTGAGACCAGCTAACTGAGCATAACCGAATAACCCTAATGACTTACTCTCGCTCCTAATGCATGTGTTCTTGTGTTACTTGTATGTTAATTAAAATTTTAATATGTAGTAAGAATTTAGAATTTCAGCCCAATTGTTACATTGTCAGGAAATAGCTTCAGGAAAGATTGTATGACCCAAGGTTCACATATCTCCAAATAACTGAGTAACAGTATCAGTGAAGACTTCGGCCCTTTCAGGGAGGTCAACGCAGATTACTGGACTGTGCTATAGAGTTAGCTGAGAACCATTGGTGTTGGTAGACTTCCATGACCGATGATCAGTTTTCCCCCATAGCTTGTGATGATCTTGGTAACGACCCCCTTGCTGCCCAGGTGTAGGACCTACCCCTAAATCATGGCTACTTGAGGTATTGGAGTCGGTGACAGTGAAGCTGAGGAGGCGACAAAATCAGAAATCAGCTCTTCTTCTGCAAGGCATATGTATTTCCCTATATCCTGAAAAGAGTAAGTATCTGCCAGAGAATTCAGTCACCTGTTGTCCTCTTTCAACTGAACATTGCTACTTGTGGACAAGGTGACGGTGTGTACTGAATGGTATGCTATTCTGGATCATGGTCTGCTATGCTGCGTCAGTGTGGCTGATTTCTCCATGCACACGTACTCCTCCGAGACAAAGCAGTATTCATGGTCTGGATGGACTCCTCCATTATCTACACAAAGCTCTGCGGAAGTTATTTTGAGTGTCCCTTCACCGCTTGCAGCTGTTGCAGACAGCTATCAAGACGTGTCATCAGCCTGAAGCTCAGAATGAGCCTCAGCCTTTTGATAGTTCATTGACTGACAATGTCTGCATTTGTCACTGTCACACTTGCTGCCAGCTGCCGAGGCAGATCTGTGCTGTGCTCACCAGCTTGTGACCCTGAATCTAATTGAGTACAGCAACTACCAGTGTGAGATTATCTGCATTAATGGACTGTGCTGGGCATTGATACAAACGCTTAACTCTCTCAGGCTTCCTCCTTCTCCTCAGAGGTGACCAACTTGCTTTGGATCGCCTAACTCCACATCCTTTGGCTTAACTCTCACCTGCAAGACAAAATAGAACCATCAAAGACTCAAGGCTTTACATTTGCTCATGCCAGCCGTGCTTATTCTGGAGTTTTGTGGGTTCAGTTGTCACAATGAACACTCTGCAAAATGTATACCAGATTCATTCTTGTGCCCAATGCTTATTCTCTCATCCTTTTTGGTTGTCATGCTTGTCTTACTGTCAACAATCACACAGTTGCATTGATGCTCAGCAATCTCCAAGGTAACCTCCTCCATGGGAATTATGCCATATTTTGCTGGTTCAACCCTCTTGTCATTTTTGTGTGCCATCTTATCCCATGCTCATAAGAAAGAAGACAAAGTTTCCCCACAAAGACAAGTACAACATCACTATTCACAAGCAAAATACTGCATTTTTGCTTTCCTTTAATGTAGGGGGAAGGTAGTGGTGTGTGGTCTAGCATGGCCTAGCTAGGGAAAAGAACTGCCAGTGGCTACAGGTTGCATTTGGAATGGGTCTGCCTGACAAAATGCGGTTCTTTATATCTCCTTTTCCAACCTCCTCTCCATTTAAAAGCAAAGTACTGTAGATGCCGGAGATCTGAATGAAAACTTAGTGTTGGAGAAACTCAACAGGTCTGTCAACATCCATGGAGAAAGAAATTGAGTTAATCTTTCAAATCCAGTGTGATGCATTGGAACTTAATGGATCTGGAAAAATGGAAGATTTCTATGCTGTAGGAAAATAGTAAAGGAGGAACAAGTGGAACAAATTGTGAGGATACCAAGACAAAAGGCAGAGGGAGAGCTACTGGTAGTTGAGGAAAGAAATAGTTGAAGAGTAGATGTTAATGATAGATATTAATACCTACAGTGAGCAGCATGGTGGCTCAGTGGTTACCATTGCTGCCTCACAGCGCTGAGGGACCCGGCTTCGATTCCACCCTTGGGCGACTGTCTGGAGAGTTTGCACGTTCTCCCTGTGTCTGCATGGGTTTCCTCCGAGTGCTCTGGTTTCCTCCCACAGTTCAGAGGCATGCAGGTTATGTGGATTGGCCATGCTAAATTGCCCGTAGAGTCCAGGGATGTGTGGGTTAGGTGGATTAGCCATGGTAGATGCAGGGTTTCAGGGATTGAATAAGGGTTGGACCTGGATGGGATGGTCTTCAGAAGGGCTACGTGGACTTGATGGGCTGAATGGCCTGCTTCTGGACTGAAGGAATTCTATGAGTCTAATAGCAGGAAATAGATTAGCTCCGCCAAGAGCAAACTCGTGCAAATAGGACACAGTTGGGGTGCTGAGGAGAATGTGATCAAAATCAAGGACAGAATTCATGGTCTGAAGTTGTTGAATTTCTCCAACCATTTGCTTTTGACTAATAGTGTACATGAGTACACCATTTTACAGGACAGTATTTTATCTAGCCAGGGTTTTTTTTGGGGGCAGTGCCACTGGATATGATGGAATAGTCCAATTTTAGAAAAAGTGTCCACATGCACTAAGTAGCAATTTTAAATAGTTCCAGTTTGATTGTTCAGGTTCTATATTTAGTATCACTGGAAATCCTAAGCAAAACTAAAACAGCAGTTTCTGATAGAGATATGATGAGTGGTGATGTTAAATGCTGCAGTGTCACTCTGTTGCGGTTTTAAAATGAAAGAAAATATACATTGGGAGAACTGAGCATTTCCCATTATATAAGCAGAGCATAGGAAAATCAGCAGGTCTGGCAGCATATGTAGGGAGAGAAACCGAGTTAATACTTCGAGTCTGATTTGACACTTTCCTTGGAGAACTGAACATTTCCTACTTTGTTTTCCATTGGTGTAATGCATATGCAAGTAGTGTTAAACTTACTTTCTTAAAACTATTATTCAGATCAATGTTAAAATATCTGCTTTAAAATCCAGAGAAGGCAAGCGGGAAAAGACAATGTCATGTTAAGTAAGTTGGCATAGTTTGGCTTTGAGAAGCAGTATTATCACAAGAGGGGCTGGTTGGCAAGAAAGGTGAAAAAAGGCCCCTGGTCTTGATTGTAATCTTTACTTGAAGCTACTTTCTTTCTTTTCTACACACCCCATGCAGGACTTTATTTGAAATTGAGGGTGTGGATATCATCTAAGTATACAAATAGACTGGCTGTGATGTTCCCAATGCAATAGCTTGCCATCTACCATCAAAATTTGTACATGAATTGTAGCCATTGGGCAAGTCTGTGGATGATACAGACTAGAAATAGAACTTGCAACCTTCTATCGTAAGTTTGCCAGTGAACCAACAAATGCGTTGAATGAATTTTGCCACTGAACCATTGGGAAGCAAATTGGTGAACTTTGAGTGCACATGCTCATATAGTCGCTCGTGACTAATGGAATAAAAGTTTGTTTTTAGTAGTAGCACTTGGCTAAATAACAATGAATTATTCTACTTAACAACCTCTTGCTTATTCTAGAAATTGATTATTTAGATTAATTGTTTGATGTTAGTTTTTTTTAGACATGTTTGCATAAACAATACTTGACAAAAGTAAAACAAAATGTTAAAAATGTTACTACTTATTTATGATTTTCTGTTTTTTTTGTAGAAAGTTGAAAGCCTCAAAGAAGTAACAAATGTAAGTGCATGTGTGTTTTATTAATTCTTCCAGTAAATAAAGCTATTTTAGTGTAGGAAATCTGTTGTATTAAATTTTGAAAAATATTTATGAATATTGCAGTTCTGCATTATTTTTGCTTTTTTTTTTCAGAGCATGGTTGAATCAATAAAACACTGTATAGTGTTACTGCAAATTGCCAAGGTAAGGTAGCAGCTAAGCACATAATTACCTGTATGTACTTTATTTTTACAATGAGCCAAGTACGCTAAGTGTATTTATTTGAAATGTCCGTAATAATTTACTGAAATAGCATTGGAAAATTATTTAGCATACCAGCATTGTGAAGATCGGTTCAAAATAAGGTCTTTGGAGTATTTCTTGTTTGGCACCAAATTAGTTCTGATTCTTTGCATTACTGATTTCAAAAACTGTTTGATTTTACAACTTCAGTTTAAGTGTTATAGAATCTGTGTATTTTGTTCAACAAAACAGTCACATTTCTACATGGATTATGGTCATCTAATTTAATATTTCAATTCTAGCATTTATAAGTATTTTTCATTGATTTCTTTATCATATGAAATTTGCATATTTTATGCACTAACAACAATAAATTATGTAATTGAAACAAAAGAAAGACAGCTGGAGATCGGAAACAACTGAAGTTGCTGGAGAAACTCGACAGGTTTGACAACGTCTGTGGAGAGAAAACAGAGTTAACATTTCGAGTCCAGTAACCCTTCTTCAGAACTTATTACATAGCTAAATTCAAGATCTGATAAATTATAAAGCCCCTTAAATAATCTTAATACAATTCTGTTTTCTGCACTAGGTTTTTCTTCAAATAAAGACCAAGATGTGCATTGCAGTAAATCTGACATGACATGAATTGACAACTGACTTCATTTAGGATCACGCATCTTATTCTACATTATAAGAGTGACTGGACTCCAAAAATATTTAATTGGCTGTAAAATGCTTTTGGATGTCCTAAAGATGTTCTCAATTAAATATAAGTACATTTCTTGCTCTCTTCCTTCCATTTTGGTTTCCAGACAATGGTCCATGTAAATTTTTCTGTTATGCGCAGATTAGTTTTATGTGCATCAATATCAAAGTAACCTGCACCATTAATGGAAATAAACAAAAGTTTATTTTTAAAAAGTTGCCATAGATATTGAAGAAAGATTAAACACCCTCAATCATTTACTCAGTAACATGCTGGTTCACAAAATACCAGATTTACTGAACTCTACTTGAATTCACCATGGTAGCATTTGAACTCAATCTCCACATTTAGTTTGGTCTGTTAGTTTTTAGATTTTCGAATTTCAATAGAATAGAATCCTAGAATCCCTACAGTGTTGAAGCAGGCCTTCCAGCCCATTGAGTCCACACTAACCCCATGAAGAGCATCCCACCCAAACCGTAGCCCCCTACCCTCTCGCCTATGGCTAATGCACTTAGCCTGCACATCCCTGGACACTGTGGGCAATTTAGCATGGCCAATCCACCTAACCTGCACATCTTTGGATTGTGGGAGAAAACTGGAGCACCCTGAGGAAACTCGCGCAGTCATGCGGAGAACGTGCTCCCGTGGTACTGTATAATTTGACAGAAGTTGATTTGGTAGCTCAAGACAAATCAAGGCTCAATTGTTGCAATTTGCCAGGCTCAAAACAGTAAGAGCTAAGGCAGCTTGCCTTATGAACTGGTAAAAAACGTAAAAAGGCAACTTTTTTCAGATTCCAGAGTGGATTTTTTTTTTTAACTTAAAACTGCTACGTATGGTAAGGAACACTTTCTTCACATCAGCAACCAGCCAGGTAGAGGTAAAGTGTCTCTACGAATCTGAAGACTGGCTGTTATGAACTGGAACCAGTATCTCTGAAAATTAAGTGAGTGTTGAAGGTGGAAAATGATATCTTGAAATTGGGGAACCGAGAGAATAGAATCCCAGGGAGGAAAATCACTGGTGCAATAGTTTTTGGAGAATTAGTTACATTTAAACCACCTAAATCTTTTTTAGGTTAGTAATCTTATGAATTGTAAAATAAGCCAATTCATCACTCTTTAAATAAACTGTTGCTCAAAGAATATACAAAATTCAAATGGCGAGAGGTAATCTTTGGAAGTATGCGAGATTTTAAAATGTCCCATGAGATAAAACTGCAAATAATCTTGAGGTTATTTTGAAGGTCTAGACTAGCAATCTAAAACTTTTCACAAACCCTTTAGACTTGGCCTTGTGTATTAAAATAGCATTTGTCTTTGGAATTGATCTTCCTTTGATAATGCTGCAAAACCCATGCATTAGAATTAGTATTAACGAACCTAAAATTTTTCTTACTAACTCCTACTATCAATGTGTTTCAACTTAACTCTTGCTCACTGTTTCCTCACTACCTCAGCTTTCACCCTGACTTTGCTGCCTTTCCTACTTGCAGTATCTTCCTCTTGTGTCTCTCCCATTTGCTGCTTATTGCCTTGCTCCTGACTCACTGCCTGAACTATTGCTGGGAAAGAAGTGTTGAAAAGGAGGCTGCAAAAGTGAGTGAGAAGGTCACGAAAGGAAGCAGCAGATGGGTTGCAGATCAGACAAGTGCTGACATAGATTTGGGCTCAGAAGCTGATACATGAACTGAAGCATTAGCTCCACCCGATTTAATTACATTAGACTTGGCTCTCATCTGTTAATTTCCTGTTGTGCAGAAGTCCACTAATTCTTTGCTCCTGGGCAAGGTTGGCAGTAACCATCACTTCACTATTAGGATGCGTGTGGCTGTGATTAGTTGTACAGCACTTGATGGACTATCACGTAGCCAGCAGGTGTAGGCTTGGGGATAGCATTGACCACCGATGAAAAAATTCCATTTTCGTGCACTTAATGTTTGACTATTTTAGGCTGTTCCGCAGATGTACTGCGCTGCAGAAAGCAAGCTGCTTTCTGAGATCAGAAACATGATTCTTGCCGTGACCATGAGCTGTAGATATGTGGAATTCTGTGCTATTAATTCAGTCTACTGCTTTTAATTGCTTAATTCACATATTTGGTCTTTGATTTGCTTGTACTTAACTCTGATTTTGTATTGTTTATGCTGTGTAATTTAAAATTATTGGATCATTCTTCTAACAAATTGTTTGGGAACTGAGATCTAGCAGTTGTCGAACAGAATGGCCAAAGAAAGATAATTGTACAAAGAAGAACAAAGAACAAAGAAAATTACAGCACAGGAACAGGCCCTTCTGCCCTCCAAGCCTACGCTGATCCAGATCCTCTATCTAAACCTGTCGCCTATTTTCCAAGGATCTGTATCCCTCTGCTCCCTGCCCATTCATGTATCGGTCTAGGTACATCTTAAATGACGCTATCATGCCTGCCTCTACCACCTCCGCTGGCAACGTGTTCCAGGCACCCACCACCCTCTGCGTAAAGAACTTACCACGCGTATCTCCCTTAAACTGTTCCCTTCTCACCTTGAAATCGTGACCCCTAGTAATTGAGTCCCCGACTCTGGGAAAAAGCTTCTTGCTATCCACCCTGTCTATACCTCTCATGATTTTGTAGACCTCAATCAGGTTCCCCCTCAACCTCTGTCTTTCTAATGTAAATAATCCTAATCTACTCAACCTCTCTTCATAGCTAGCACCCTCCATACCAGGCAACATCCCGGTGAACCACCTCTGCACCCTCTCCAAAGCATCCACATCCTTTTGGTGATGTGGCGACCAGAACTGTACGCAGTATTCCAAATGTGCTTGAACCAAAGTCCTATACAACTGTAACATGACCTGCCAACTCTTGTACTCAGTACCCTGAATGAAAGCATGCCATATGTCTTCTTGACCACTCTATCGACCTGCGTTGCCACCTTAAGGGTACTATGGACCTGAACACCCAGATCTCTCTGTGCATCAATTTTCCCCAGGGCTTTTCCATTTGCCGTATAGTTCGCTCTTGAATTGGATCTTCCAAAATGCATCAGCTCGCATTTGCCTGGATTGAACTCCATCTGCCATTTCTCCGCCCAACTCTCCAATCTATCTATATTCTGCTGCATTCTCCAACAGTCCCCTTTACTATCTACCAGTCCACCAGTCTTAGTGTCATCTGCAAACTTGCTAATCAGACCATCTGTACCTTCCTCCAGATCATTTATGTATATCACAAACAACAGTGGTCCCAACACGGATCCCTGTGGAACACCACTGGTCACAGTTCTCCATTTTTGAGAAACTCCCTTCCACTACAACCCTCTGTCCCCTGTTGCCCAGCCAGTTCCCTGTCCATCTAGCTAGTACCCCCTGGACCCCATGTGACTTCACTTTCTCCATCAGCCTACCGTGGGGAACCTTATCAAAAGCCCTACTGAGGTCCATGTATATGACATCAACAGACCTTCCCTCATCTATCAACTTTGTCAATTCCTCAAAGACTTCTATCAAGTTGGTAAGACATGACCTTCCCTGCACAAAACCGTGCTGCCTATCACTAATAAGCCCATTTTCTTCCAAATGTAAATAGATCCAATCCCTCAGTATCTTCTCCAGCAGCTTCCCCACCACTGATGTCAGGCTGACCGGTCTGTAATTACCTGGATTAGCATTGCTAGCTTTCTTCAACAAGGGGACAACATTAACAATTCTCCAGTCCTCCGGGACCTTACCTGTGCTCAATGATGCTGCAACGATATCTGTTAAGCCGCCAGCTATTTCCTCTCTCGCTTCCCTCAGTAACCTGGGATAGATTTTAGATTTTAAAATGTAGATTTTTAAAAAAATTAATTTCATTATCTAATTAGACTTTCAATTATTTATTTGTGTAATGAAGCTTTTAGAATTGGATTTTTTTTATTGCATCACCCATTTTATCCTCCATTCGCCTCCTAAGCTTTACAAGTAATTTTTTGCATATGTCTCCATATTTGTTTTCATTGATTATAGATTGAATTTGAAGTGTTACATCCTAATGACTAACCATTTTATTCTGTTACCCTCTGCAATTTTTTGCTTTTACATGCTTTGAACTTGTGCTGTATCTCTGAATTTTTTCACACTTTTCAATACGTTAGTGACTGTACAGATCCCATTTCATATCCTTTTTAATTTTATATTTATCCCAATATGGGGTATTCTCTCTGAACATTGGAGAAGCAATATTAAAAACTAGAGTTAGGTTCCATGATCTAAGTTGAAATACACCTGCATTTTAAATGGTTAACTTTATACATTGTTAAATGAAATAACTGTTAAAATTAAATTGAATAGAACAAAAATATCATGTCTCCTTGGGGTACCCTATGAAGTGGACTCTCCAATTGTTTAATCTGGGGTGTTACTTAAGGATCTCCATTGAGGAGACCTTTACTCACTGGGTTCCAGGCCATCTGCTGAGGCCGTTGCTTGGTCTTGGCTCATCATGGCTGCTGCCTGGTGGTGTCTTTCTTTGGGACGCATGCCATCCTTTTTTGTTGCCCAAAGCTGTCTCTAACATGGGCTCAGGCCGTTGCTCATTGGGGTATCTTAGCTGACTGCAAGATGTTGACCTCCTTCCCCCTCCTTCTTATCATCAGGGTGTCAGACATGGCTGGGCACCTGGCATTTTTTCCTTTCTGTCTAGCTAATCTATCTAATTTCTGATCTATCTCTCGTTCTCCCTCTCTTCATCCCCTCTTTTTTTTTTTGCTTTTTCTCTTCTGCTCGTTCGCTCTCTCTCCTTTGCTTGTGCTCGCTCTCTCTCCTTTGCTTGTGCTCGCTCTCTTTTTTGCTTGCGTGCGCTCACTTGCTCTTTCTTTTTTGCTTGTAATCTCTTTTCTGCTCTCTCACTGTCTTTTCTGGTGCTGTCTTTTCGCTGTTTTCTTTCAGCGCTCTCTCTCTCTTTCATGGTTTTTTGTTTGCACCCGCTTTTTTTCCATGCGCTTGCTTTTTTTTTTGTCACATTTTGTCTGTCTGTCTTTTGCTCTCTTTTTGTTGCTTCCCCAACCCCTCTTCCCTCTTCTGCTTCCCTGCTGCCTTCCTCCCTCTCCCAACTGCTCTCTCTTTTTGTCTTTCTCTCTTTGTTTTCCTCTCTCTTGCTTTCTCCCTCTCTCTCTTTCTTTCTTGCTTTTTCTCTGTCTCGCACTCACTCCCTTTCTCTCATTTCTTTTTCTCTCTGTGTTTGTCTGTCTCTGTCTCTGTCTGTCTCTCTGTCTCTGCGTCTTGCTTGCGCGTTCTCTGTCTGGCACGCTGTCTCTCATCAGTGAAAGAGAATTCATTCTCCAGCCACTCAACTAATGTTGAATAACTTGGATCTAAAAGTTTAATTTCTTCTTTCTACTTTGAATACCATTGTACAACTTTTATTCGTAATGAGTGGATGGATTAAATTCTACATTCAGTCTGTGCTTTCCCTCAGCACATGATCAGTGCAATGTGAGGTGATGAACCATTTACAACTGCTCCCCACCCCAAACTTCCTTCCTTCCTCTAGGGAACTCATCAGCATTTCTTGGTGTTCTACCATGATTACATAGCTAAAGACATGATCTTGCCATGTGGTGGATCATTGCAAATCTGCTATCCCACTGTATTATTCAGCTACAAATTTCAGTTGCAAGGGCAATGTGGTGTCATAATTTTATTTGATAAAACAAAACATGTAATGAATAAAATGTATCCTTCATTCAACCTATATTTTAGTACAGCATAGAATACAGTATAAAAGTGATGCATATAAAAATAATTTAATGATTTTTCCATGTTCTCAAATATCGATCAGACTCAAACAAAAACCCTTGTCCAATTGAATTAAAAAAGTCATTGAAATGGTAATTATTTTGAATACGATATTTTTAGTTTAAGTATAGTAATGATTACCAAAGCGTTAAATGGGATATTTCAGACTTTGACCTGTTGTTTAATGGTATCTTGAAAAATCTCTTCTTTCCAAAATTTAAGGACCAAAGTAATGAGGAGAAGCACGCAAATGGACTTATAGTAAGTTTGTAAACCAGTATGATGTCTTGTTGCTCTCTTCCTTTTCATTTGTACTTGGTGTATGCAAGAACAATTGATATGAAGTGCAGTTCAGGAGAAAATCCTGTGTTTCCAGTGGTGGATATTTAATTACTGATTTACTGTAATTTAATTTTCCCCCTATCGATGGCTTCATTGCCTTTATATTTTCTCTAGCCTGGCATCTATGGTCAGTGTTGCTTGTAAAATCATTACAAATCACAGGAATATTAATATTCTTAGTCGTGTAACTGACCACACGAGACCCTATACAAAAGATTGAAATTATGCCTTAAATTAAAACTGTTGAATGTTTCTACTTAACACCGTAGCCCAGATTTTTGGAAAACAGTAATGACGCAAGCTTTTATTTTGAAATTTACTGTTGAATTTCAGCAAGACCTTATTAGGTTTTGGACTGCAATTTACAGAGGAGCAGGAACTTGTGATTTGTAAGCCTGTGTAGATGCTGGGTTATGAAACTTTCAACTCTGAAATGGGTCTGATCTTTCTGAAAATCAATCATGCAGCTGGAAATCGTTAATTCTCTATCCAACTCCTTGACTTTCTTGAGTGCTTGCTATTTGCTTGGCATCCCTTCACCTGGTTGTAGGACTAGATGCTATTCAGCATTTTTTATACCTTAAAAAATTTTGTCTGCTGGTATATTTTTGAATGCCATGCAGTTTGAAACTGTAATACATTTACATTTCAATAGTAGTCTTCTATGACGTATGGTAAGTCTTACAAAATGTTCATGATTGACATTCTATCATTTTAGTTTATTGTGTATTTGTTGATATCAATATGAAATGCTAGCTGAAATATGTGCTTTTTAAGTACAATGAATACATTTTGTTTCATATATGCACTTGAAAGTTTTGAATTGACTATAAATCGAGTTGATTCAAAATGAACAGGAAATTGTACTATTTGAGAAAAGCTTCAGTATTTGTGTTTTTCTAATATCCATTACATGGTAATATCCTTGTTGTTTTGTCTTTTTTTATGTTGATTAGGTTTTTGACAATTTTACTGCTTTGATGCACGTTAAACTTTTTTTTGACTTTGCTGTAATCATGAGTAGTAGACTGCAATAATAGCACCATTCAAAATTGATATACCCAAATTTAGATATCGTATTACAGAGATGTATAGTTTTGAGATTGCTGATTCATTAACGTTGTAACTGAGTTTCAAACACAGACTGAACTGTGTCTAACACCATCAAAATATTCAGGAGTATTTTTCTAGTCTTTTTTTAAATACATTTCAGTTTGCTGATGCTTTTATTCATTTAAAATGAAACGTTGTTTAGTGAAAATCTACAAAAAAAACCTTATTTAATTTTGAGAAATTATACATGGTTATTGAGTAAGTCGTGTATCAATTCTTTCATATTTGAAATCAGATTGAAAGTAAATAATATTCTTCAAATACTGAGTGCTCCAAACTAGCGGACGTGTATTTGCACGATATTCAAAACGATAGTAGCTGATGTTACTAACATCAAGTTGCATTGATTGCTGTTGTGAAAATAGACTGGAACACAGATTTTTTTTAGGTTTTTTTTCTTCTTTTCATTAGTTTTTAAGTTTCTCCTCAGCTTTCTCTTCCTCAAGTCTAAGCAGACTTCCATCTGGATCTGTTTCTGTGTTCCACTTCCTTTACTTATTCCTGTAATGATGGCCTGGAGCTGTTTTAAAATCACCCTTTCTCTAACCTTAGAGTACCATCAACCCGGTCGATGGAGTTTTTCACCCTAATCCTCTGGAGTCAACTGTAATTAGCACTATGCCTACCCAAACTGTTTTACCACCAGGTATGTGGTTATTTCCACTAGTTAATTTTAGTGTGTTGGTAGCAGTAGCTTTTTCGTATGGAAAAGAGAACTGACTGGCTCCATCATTACCATGTACTCTTTGGGATTTCAAAACAAAAGTTGTTCCGTGGTTAAACATTAATTTAAAAGTATGTAAGCTTCATCCAGCATTTGCAAGTATGTCTGTCAGTTCTGTTTTGAGGCAAGCCAGGATATGCATCCCATTTTAATTATTTGTTTGGTGGGGGGTGGAAGGTGGTGGAATCATTTAATATGTAATAATGCTTGCCCAATTCACCCATATTATCCAAATTTTATAAAAGTAGGGAGGAAGCAAGTTTTAAAATGTTTATATTTGCAGTGATTTACTTTGTATTCACTTGTGGGATGTGGCCATCAGTGACTGAGCCAGAATTCATTATTCACCCCGAGTTGCCCTTGAAAAGGTGGTGGTGAGCTGCCACCTTGAACCGCTGCAGTCCACATGCTGTGTAGGTTGATCCACAGTGTCCCTCGGAAGGGAATTCCAATATTTTAACCCAGCGAGGCGAAGGAACAGAGATATATTGCCATGTCAGGATTGTGAGTAGCTTGGAAGGGAGCTTGCAGGTGGTGATACTCCCAAGTATCTGCTGCGCTTGTCCTTCTAGATAAAAGTGGTCATGAGTTTGGAAGGTGCTGTCTATGAACCTGTAGTGAATTTCTGCAGCGCATCTTGTAGATAGTACACACTGCTGCTACTGAGTGCCCGTGGTGGAGAGAGTGGATGCAAGTGAATGTGGTGCCTATCAAGCGGGCTGCTTTGTCCTGGATGGTGTCCAGGTTCTTGAGTGTTATTGGAGTTGCACCCATCCACGCAAATGGAGAATATGCCATCGCACGCCTGACTTGTGCCTTGTAGAGGGTGGAGAGGCTTTGGAGAGTCAGGAGGTGAGTCACTCACCACAGTCTTCCTAACCTCTGACCTTGGACCGAAGGGTCTGTTTCTGTGCTGTAAATCTCTACGAGTCTACGGCTTTCACCCTCACCCCACTGGTGGAATTCAGCTCTTATTATTCATGTTTGAACCACGGGTGTGATGAGGTCTGGAACTGAGTGGCCTTGGCAGAACCCAAACTGGACGTCACCGAGCAGTTGCTGCTTGATTTGCACTGTTGATGACACATTTTTCTTCACTTCAGTGATGATCAAAATTAGACTAATCGGACCTTAATTAGCCTGATTGATTTTTGTCCTGACCTGAATAGGACACACCTGGGCAATTTTCCACTTTTTGAGATCGATGCCAGTTGTGTAACTGTACTGCAAGAGCCTGGCTAGGGCAATGGCAAGTACTGGAGCGCAAGTCTTCAGGACTCTTGCCAGAATGTTGTCAGGGCCCATCACCTTTTCGCAGCGCCTCCAACTGTTTCTTGATATCATGTCAAGTGAATTGAGTTGGCTGAAGACTGGCATCAAAGAAGCTGGGGACCCCTGTTGGAGGCCGAGATGGATCATTCACATGGCACTTCTGGCTGAAGATTGCTGCAAATGCTTCAGCTTAACACTTAAGTATTGAGCTGTTCCATTATTGAGGTTGGGTAAATTTGTGGAGCCGCTTCCTCCTGTGAGTTGTTTAATTGTCCAGCACCATTCAAAACTGCATGTGTCAGGACTGCGGAGCTTAATTGCATTGGTTGTGGATTGGTTAGCTCTGTCTGTCACTTACTGCTTATGCAAGTCGTCCTGTTTGGTAGCTTCATCAGGTTGACATCTCATTAGTAAGCATGCCTAGTGCTGCTCCTGACATGCCCTCCTGCACTCTCCATTGATCCAGGGTGAGGGTTGAGTGGGGAATATGCCAGGCCATGAGATTGCAGATCGTGCTGAAGTACAATTCTTCTGCTGCTGATGGCTCACAGTGCCTCATGGATGCTCAGTCTTGAGTTGCTACATCTGTTTGAAGTCTGCCCCATTTGGCCTAGTGATAGTACCACACAACACGATGGAGAGTATTCTGAACGTGAAGGTGGGGCTTCATCTACACAAGGGCTGTGAAGTGGTCACTGTTACCAATACTGTCATGGACAAATGCATCTGCAGCTGACAGATTGGTGAGGAAGCAGTCAAGTATGTTTTTCTGAGATAACAAGCATGGGGCTGGATGAACACAGCAGGTCAAGCAGCATCATAGGAGCAGGAAAACTTGACGTTTCGGGC
>JAHRHZ010000038.1:807126-902711 GCA_024137785.1 Ginglymostoma cirratum
CCAGCCCCATGCTTGTTATCTCGGAATCTCCAGCATCTGCAGTACCTTTTATCTCTGATACAAGTGTGTTTTTCTGTTGTGTTGGTTCCCTCATCACCTGCTCCAGACCCAGCCTAGAAGCTATGTCCTTAAGAACCCAGCCAGCTTGATCAGTAATGCTGCTGTCATGCTACTGTTGGTAATGGACATTGAAATCCCCAACCCAGAGTATATTTTGTGCTCTTGTCACCCTTAGTGCTTGTTCCCAGGTGTTGTTCAACATGGAGGATGTCAGACTCCTATTTATTGACTTTAACTTTGCTTTCAACACCATAATTCCCAAAAAAAAACTCATCCCCAAACCCTGAGACCTAGAACTCTACTTCCTGCTTTGCACTGGATCTTGACTTCCTGACCTGCAGACTAGAATCCGTAAGGATAGGCAACAATACCTTCTCCACAGCAATCGTCAACACTGGTACTCATCCCCTTACTATAGTGTTTATACACTCTCTCAACTGGGTGGCCAAATTCAGCTGTAACTCCATTTACAAATTTGCTGATGATGCCACTGTAGTGGGATCTTGAACAATGATGAGACAGAGTGCAGGAAAGGGATAGATAGCTTCGTGGCAATAGTGAAAAGACAGCAATCCCTCCCTCAATGTCAGCAAAATGATGGAGCTCATCAGTGTGGAGGACACACCCTTGTCTGTATCATTGGTGCTGAGGTGGAGGTGGTCAAGAGCTTCAAGGGGTAAATATCACCAATTATCTATCCTATTACATCTACACCAACGCTATGGTCAAGAAAGCGCACCAATGCCTCTACTTCGTCAGAAGACTAAGGAAATTTGGCGTGTTCACAATGACTCATACCAATTTTTATAGATACACCATAGAAAGCATCCTCTCTGGATGCATCACAGCTTCGTGTGGCAACTGGTCTGCCCAAGAACACACAAAAGTCCAGAGAATTTTGTGTTCACAGTCCAGTCCATCATAACAACCAACCTTCATTCCACTGACTCCATCTACACTTTCTGCTGCCCTGGGAATGCAGCCAAAGGCTCTGCGTGATGTTGTTGAACAAAGAGACCAAGGGGTGCAGGTGTATAGTTCTTTGAAAGTGAAGTTGCAGGTAGACAGGGTGGTGAAGAAGGTATTTGGTATGCTTGGTTATAACTTTGCATTCAGGAGTTTGGATGTCATATTGTGGCTGTACAGAACACTGGTGAGGCCACTTTTGGATTACTGTGTACAATTCTGGTTACCCTTCAATAGGAAGGATGGTATTAAACTTGAGAGGGTGCAGAAAAGATTTACAAGCATGTTGTTGGGACTGGAGGATTTGAGGTATTGGGAAAGGCTGAATAGGTTTTTTCCTGGAGCGTCAGAGGCTGAGGGGTGATCTTACAGAGGTTTATAAAATCAGGAGGAGCATGAATAGGGTGAAAATCCAAGGCCTTTTTCCCAGGGTGGGGGATTCCAAAACTAAACGACAAATGTTTAAGGTGAGAGAGGAAAAATTTAAAAAGTACCTGAGAGGTAATGTTTTCATGCAGAGTCCAGAACGAGCTGCCGGAGGAAGTGGTAGAGACAAGTACAATTGCAACATTTAATAGGCTTCTGGATGGGTATACGAATAGGAAGGGTTTAGGGAGTTATGGGCCAACAGTTGGCAAATGAGACTAGGTCAGATTGGGATGTCTGATTGGCGCAGATGAGTTAGACCAAAGGGTCTGTTTCTGTAATGTATGACTCTGTGACATTATGACATAATCAAAGATCCTCCCACCTTGGTAATACTCTTTTCCACCTTCTTCCATTGAGCAGAAGATACGAAAGTTTGAATGCATGTACCAATAGATTTAAGAACAACATCTTCCCCAGTATTATCAGACTTATGGATGGGTCTCTCGTGTATTACACTTGATCTTTCTCTGCACCTTCTTTGTAGTTGTAACAGTATATTTTGCATCCTGTTCCATTACCCTGATGTACTTAGGTATGATTTGTCTGGTTAGAACACGAAACAAGAGTTTTCATTGTATCTCGGTATGTATGACAGTAATGAATCAAATCAGCATGACGGATTCATCAGCCGAAGGAGGACTGTATGTAGTCACCAGCAGGAGGTTTCCTTGCCCATGTCTAACCTGAAGCCATGAAACTCAACGGGGTCCGGAGTCATTGTTGAGAACTCAGAGGGCAGCTCCCTCCCGACTGTATGCCACTGTGCCATCACCTCTGCTGGGTCTGTCCTGCCGGTGGAACAGGACATATCCACGGATACTGATGGTGGCGTCTGGGTCATTGTCTGTCAGGTATGATTCCTTAAGTATGACTATTTGGGGCTGTTGCTTGACTAGTCTGTGAAACTGTTCTCCCAATTTTGGCATAAGCCCCCAGATATTCAAAAGAAGGACTTTGAAGAGTCGACAGGCTGTTTCTGCTGTTGTCTTTTCCGGTGCCTAGGTTGACGCTGGGTAGACGGTCAGGTTTCGTTTCTTTGTTGAGTCTTTGTAGCGATTGATACAACTGAGTGACCTGCTAGGCCATTTCAGAGGTAAGTTGACAGTCAGCCACGTTGTTGTGGGTATGAAGTCACATGTAGGCCGGACAAGATGAGGATAGCAGATTTCCTTCCCTGAAGGGCATTCCTGAGCAAGATGGTTTTTTCTGACAATCAAGAATATTTCCTAGATTTTTTTTCATCAAATTCAGATTCCACCATCTGCGGTGGAGGGATTTGAACCTAGGTACCCAGAACATTAGCTGAGTTTCTGGATCAATAGTGTAGCGATAGTACCACTAGGTCATCGCCTCCCCTGTGAAAAGGAAATTTCCTGTGTTTGCTGACAGTAATTGACCATAGTAATTGAAATTTTAGTACTAAGTGGTACATTTTTAATTACAATTTGAAGATGTTATTACCATTTCGGAAAAAGAATCAAATTCAGCCTGGATCCCAAGTTACTCTTAAGCATCCTTCAACGCGTCACCCTGTTCAATCAGTGCAGCCAATAATTAACCTGTAGTTGCCAAAATTTATCTTTTATCCTGAAAGTTCAAAGTCCTCTTTCGCACAGACTGTACTAAATGTCTGAAGGTGATATTTTATATTGTTTCTAATCAGATGTGGGGATGATTCAGGACGAGAGAAATCTAGACTTGTTAATCGAAAGGATTGGTGGCATTGCAGGGCATCTGTTTTGAAAAGCATACCCAGACTGGGTCAGGAAGGGACAGAATATACAAGCATTAAAAAGTGGGAAATAGGGACAAAAAGGTAAAATGGCCAAATTAATAGTCTTTACTTGAAAGGGTTTTGTATTCAGAATAAAATAAATTAACTAATGGCTCATATTGAGGTTAATGGGTATGATCTTAGCCATTACGGTGACATGGTTACAAGGAGATCAAAACTGGGAACTGAACATTCAGCTACATAGCGATCAAAGCTGGGAACTGAATGCTTAGTTCAAACATAGGTAAGGAAATCCCATGCTGATTATCATGCACCACCTGCCCTTGGCTGCAGAATCAGTACTTGTCCATGTTGAACACAACTTAGTGTTTCTTCTAAGTGAGGCAAGGATGCAGAATTTAGTGTGGGTGGGCAACTGGTCAAATCCTAAAGGATATAGCTGTTATACTGAGTCTATAGCCAGTGGTGATGGAACTGCATGCTTCACTTCATCCTCACCCATCTGCCTGTCACACATGCACCTCTTCATGACATTATTGATTAGAATGACCACTGGACAATCCAATGTTCCACCTTCACGTTGAGAATACTTTACATCATACTGTATGGCACTACTGCTGGGCTAAATGGGAACAACTTGGAACAGGTTTAACAACTTAAAACTGAGCTTCCATGAGGTGTTGTGGATCATCAGATGTAGCAGAATCGTACTCCAGCACCTTGTGGCCTGAAATATTCCCACTCGACCATTACTATCAAGCCAGAGGATCAGCCTTGTCCTCCTGCACTCTTCATTGAGCCATGTCGGGAGCAGCACCAGGCATAAATAAAAGTGAATTGTCAACCTGATGAAGCTACACAACAGGACCACTTGTGTATTCGACAGCATAAGCAGCAATACTCTGGTAGACTGAGCAAAGTGACTGCAACCCAACTACTCTCAACTAAGCTCTGCACTACTGCCACATCTAATCACAAATGGTGATGGGCAATTCAACAACTTATTGGAGGAGAAAACTCCACAAAATATTCCCTTCCTCAATTGCAGAGGAGCCCAAAGTTGAAGTGCACTCAACAATTTGGAACAGGGCTGCTTCAGTACCTGAGGAGTTAGGAACGATACTGAAGGTTGTGCAGTCTCTGGCGAACGTACTTGCTCTGACCTTGTGATGCAGCTGAAGTTTGTAGGTCTTAGGACACTATCCTGAGGAACTCCTGCAGGTAAGTCTTGGAACTGAGACAAGTGCCCTCCAGCCACCACAACCATCTTACATTGTTCCCGGTATGATTCCAACCATGGAGAGTTTGACTCCAGTTTGCTAGAGATCTTTGTTGCCACGCTGCTTCAAAGGTAGCCTTGATGTAAAGGGCAGTCACTCTCTGGAACTCACTTCTTACGTCCACATTCCAGCTAAGGCTGTAATTATGTCAGGAGTTGAGGGGCACTGGTAAAACTTCAACTAAGTGTCACTGAGCAGGTGTGCTGCTTGACAGCGCAGTTGATGGCACCTTCTGTCACTTTACTGACGATCGAGAGTACACTGATTGGGTGGTAATTGGATGGGTTACATTTGCGCTGCTCTTTATGTACAACACAGGCCTGTGAAGTTTTGCACGTTGTCAGGTAGATGCCAGTGCTGTAGCTGTTCTGGAATAGCATGGCTGAGGGCACACCAGGTGTGAGGGCACAGGTTTTCGTCACTGTTGCCGGAATGTCAGAGACCATAACCTTGGCAGTATCCAGTACCTCAAATTGTTTGTTGATATCAAATGAATCAAATTGGCACTTCAAATTATCAGTACTGCTGGGGACCTTTTGCAAGAAGCTGAGGTGGATTTGCTACAGCACTTGTGGCCGAAGTTTATTGTGAATGCTTCAGCCTTATCTTTTCACTGACGTGCTGGACTCCTCTGCAGTTGAGGATGGGTACATTTGTGGAGCCTTTTCCTCCAGTAAGTTGTTTAATTACTCCCCACCATTCGTGACTGGAAGTGGCAGTACTGCAAAGTATAGACCTGAGCAGTTGCTGAGGCACTTTGCTCTGTCTGTCAGAGTATTGCTGCTTATCCTGTTGAATACACAGGTCGTCCTGTTGTGTAGCTTCCTCAGGCTAACAACTCATTTTTAGGTATGCCTGGTGCTGCCCCTGACATGCCCTGCACTCTTCATTGAACCAGGGTTGATCCTGTAGCTTAATGGTAATGATAGAGTGGGGATAGGCAGGCCCTTATGGTTACAGATTCTGTTGGAGTACAATTCTGCATTTGCTGGTAGCTCATGGTTGTCCAGACTTGAGTTGTTTTATCTCTTTGAAATCTGTCCCATCACACAACCCAATCGAGGATGTTAT
Source organism: Ginglymostoma cirratum (assembly GCA_024137785.1). Classification (NCBI taxonomy): domain Eukaryota; kingdom Metazoa; phylum Chordata; class Chondrichthyes; order Orectolobiformes; family Ginglymostomatidae; genus Ginglymostoma; species Ginglymostoma cirratum. The sequence continues at coordinate 812,668 of JAHRHZ010000038.1, forward strand.
TAAAGTGAAGAAGGGAATTCGTCTTGACAGGGACTGTGTGGTGGTCACTCTTACCAATGCTATCATGGACAGATGCACCTGAGGAAAGCAGACTGGTGAGGATGAAGCTAAGTATATTTTTCCCTTGTCGGTTCTATCATCTGCCACAGACCCAGTTGAGCAGCAGTGTCCATCGAACTTGACCAGCTGTGTCAGTGGTAATGCTGCTGAGCCATTCTTGGTGATGGATGTTCCAATCCCTCACCCAGAGTACATTTCACACCCTTGCCACTTTTGGTGCTCCCTCCAACTGGTGTTCAACATGGAGGAGAACTGAGTTGCGATATGGGGACAGTTTCTGGATGGCAACCTTTAATAATGGTGTGCATCATGGATCAGTGGTGGGATCCCAATGATTTACAATATGTATTGATGACCTGGATGACAGATGTGAATGTACCATCTTCCTTTCTCCCTAAGAGCCTGCAAATTGTTCCTTTTCCGATTATAATAGTCGTTTTCCCATATTTTACCACATACTTTATATGTGCATTTTCTGCTCTTTCTAGCAGTCTAGACATCACCTAATTTTGAATACTTCCATCAAACTTTCCCTTCTCTCGGGAGAACAACCCCAGATTCTGTATTCTATCTCCAGAAATTGGTAGAGGCAGAACCAGTGAATACTTTTAAGGCAGAGGTAGATTAAACTCCATTGTTCATGAAGAATCTCATATTATTGGTCAGAAGTCACAAGACACTAGGTTATAGTCCAACAGGTTTATTTGAAATCACAAGCTTTTGTAGCGCTGCTCCTTCATGGGTGAAGGCACCTGAAGACTTCACTTGAGGAAGGAGCAGCACTCTGAGAACTTGTGATTTCATATAAGCTGGTTGGACTATAACCTGGTGTCATGTAGCTTCTGACCTTGTCCACCCCAGTCCCACACTGGCACCTCCACACTCATGTTATTGGGGGTTGGTGAAAATGTAGATTTGATGCCACAATCCGATTGGCCATCATCTTATTAAATGGCACGACAAGCTAGATGGGCTAAATGGCCGACTCCTGTTCCTAATTTGTGTATGCTTATATTCATATGACAATTGATGTCTGAGACAGGCACTGACTTAGAGTGTGATGGAGGAAGTTTCAATTGTGGAATTCAAAAGGGAATTGGATAATTTTCTGATAATTCAAGTGCAAAATGGGAGGGTTTAAGAATAGCTGGAAGGTGGATTTACAATGGGTGGCTTGTTTATTTAAGCATGCAGGCATGGTGGGCTGAATGGCTTATTTCTGTGCCATTCTGAGAGCAGGTTAGACCAGGAGTTCTGCAATGACTAACTCACTCCTCACTCCCTAGAGTTTGCTCACCATTTTAAAGCTCGGTTCAGCAGAACAGTGGAATATTCTCCCCGTTTGGATGATTGCAGCTTCATCGATACCTCGAGATGCTCACCATGCAGGACAAAACAGCCGTTCTATCCACCACTTCTGCCATGAGACCATAAGCAGTAGTGTGTACCTTGTGCAAGCTGTATCAAGACACCAAATCTCCTTCAACAGCACATTCCAAACCTGTAACATCTATCACCTAATATGTGAAAGGCAGCCGATGCGTGGAACAAAATCAGCTAGTTCCCCTCTAAGCTACACACCATCTGATTTTTAAATTGGGTGGCTAAAAGTAACAGCAAACAAAATTGAAGTCAAGATATTGGTTAGAATCTCTGCACACCCAATTCAACTGAATGACAAGAATGATAAGTCTTAACTTCAAAACTTGAAACAATTCCAAAATTTCAAACAAGAAAGAAATCCTGCAAGAAAGATTTCTCATTTGTAATAATTAATTTTCGGTGCCAAAGAGCTTAATTCCGAGTAATAAAAATTAAGCATGTAATTAAAAGTAATTAACGCTGAAACAATTCGTTACCTTTCAGTTGCAAATTTATTTGTATTGAAAAAAGTATTGTCTACATTGCTAATTTAATTAAATGAAGAAGTTGATAGTTATTATTAGAAGAGATCCTGTTTTGTTTTTAAGTTGAAATGTTGCATTTTAAAATAAACAGGATGTGTTGTAAGTATATTAATACAGTGTATACTATTTGAAACTGGACGCATCACAAAAGTACATGTTGGACTTTCTTCTGAATCTATTCCAAACATTCTACAAGATAATTTTTATTGTTCAAGAGGACTGTGTAATGCTGTGTTTTGATGATAGTTTTTTTAATTACAGAGCCTGCTCAGTTATGCAAAGCAGAGCAGCGTCCATCAACGTTGGCCGTGGGATCTGCTGTTAATGCAATGGGTAACCATCAGACACCAACCCCCAACAGTACAGGTGAGATGACTTTTGTTTTGTAAATGTGCGCTTAAACCAATATGCAATGATGTGTCGATATACATGTTTAGGTGTGATTAGTTTGGTGAGAACAATCAATATAATTTTAATGTGTCAGCTGTAATTTTATTTGTATGTCTTAATGTATGACTTTTTAAGAGAAGGAGTTGTAGTTTATTCATGTAAGAAAATCTTCATGCCCAAACACGGGGAAACACTTTGTGTCAAAGTGAAAGACTGAAGGTTTGCTTTTCTTGTCACACAGTTGAAGAATCTTCCCACTTGAACTACACAGAACACTGAGGCACTGAATTATTCAGCCTTTATTGTGTTCCTAGAAGCAACCTTAAGGAATTGCATAAGAGAAGTGTGAGAATGAGCCGTGACAATGCTTTCTGTTTGTTGAAACTCAAATGCTGAAAACAGGAGTACATTAATACAGTTTCATTTTTGGCATTACATAGTATAAAAATATAAGAATGCAAATTTGATAGTTTATATTTAACTGTTGTGTATTCATTTTATGCTTTAGAACATAGAACGGTACAACACAGGAACAGGCCCTTCAGCCCATCATGCCTGCACTGACCATGATGCCATTCTGAACTAATCCCATCTGCCTACACATGGTCTATATCCTTCTGCTCCCTTCCTGTTGATCTGTCTGTCATGCCTCTTAAATGTTATCATATTTGCTTCCACCATCTCCCCTGGCAACATGTTCCAAGTATCTATTACACTCTGCGTAAACATAATTTGCTTTGCACATCATCTTTGAACTTTCCCCTCTCATCTTAAATCTGTGACTCCTAGTATTTGACATTCCTGCCTGGGAAAAAGACTGCAACTATCTGTCCTCCCCATGCCTTGCATAATTTTTTTATACTTCTATCAGATCACCCCTCAGACTCTTACGCTCTGGCAAAAACAATCCAAGGTTTGTCTAACTTCTCCTTTTATAGCTAATACATTCCAATCCAAGCATCATACTGTTTTAAAAGTCTCTTTTGCATCCTCTACAAAGCCTCTACACCCTTCCTATACTTTGTCAACCAGATCTGCACATAATCCTCCAAACGCGGCCTAATTAAAGCTGTAAACAGTTGCAATACGACCTGCCAACTTTTGTATTCAATACTTGACCAATGAAGACAACATGCCATACACCTTCTTTACTGCCTTATCCACTTGTCTTGCCACTTTCAGGAAGCTTTGGGCTTGCAACCCAAGATTCCTCTATATATCAATGCTCCTAAGGGTCCTGCCATTTACTCTGTACTTTCCTCTCGCATTTGACCTCCCCACATACATTACATCAGACTTGTCTGGATTAAACTCCATCTTCCACTTTCCACCCAACTTTCCAACTGATCTATATCTTGTTGAATCCTTGGACAATATTCCTCACTGTCCACAACTCCCAACAATTTTGTGTCATCTGCAAACTTACTGATCATACTATCTGCATTTTCATCCAAACCATTGATATATATTACAAACAAGAGTGGTCTCAGCCACTAATCACAGACCTCCTGTTTTTCTAACGTCCCTTCTCAACTACTGTCTGTCTTCTATGACCAAGCAAGTTTGTATCCAATTTGGACTCACTGGATGAACACTTCAAGATATCCTGTCTTAGTGCAGCTGCGACATTCGCTTTTAACCGATAATACAACTCCCCCATCCCTTTTACATCCTCTGTATCCTGCCTGGAACATTGAGTTGCCAGTCCTGCCCTTCTCTCATCCAGATTTCTATAAGCTACAGCATCGTAGTTTTTCTTTACTTTTATTTTTGACACAACAAAGCGAGATGGCCTCATTCTTAGTTTGATAATCTCATGACTGACACATGTCATATTTGTAATGCCTGCTTTTAACTACCTGTTTTTAAGTAGTTTGTGGCCATCTTGAGTTTACTGAATGCAATTAAAATGTTAGCATTATTTATTTTCATACGGTGGCAGCCGATTTTACCAACTGTTTCCAATTATCATCTTGTCTTATCTGAAATGAAGGACCTAAATGTTCATAAAAACAAAAAAAAAAGTGCTGGTGAATCCCCGCAGTTCTGGCACCATCTATGGAGAAACAAATTTGATATTTTGAGTTCGACATGACCCTGTGCTGAAGAAGAATGATATTGGACTCAGTGTTAATTGTTTTTCTTTGCACAGAGTCTGCGAGACTTAGTAAATTTCTCCAGCACTTTCTGCTTTTATTTCAGATCTCCAGCATTCACAGTTGTTTGCTTTTAGCTAACTGTTCATGTTCATTTGATTATTCAAATAGCGTTGGAAATGTTGATCAAAATCAAATTCTTCTCATTAGCATTGATGTCAAGATGCTAGTCACATCATTACTTGTAAAATGTGAAGTATTAAAAATGTAAATTGAGGAAAATAAATCCTTTTATTTGAAATTTGCACAGAGAGCATACTTGGTTTTATGAGTTGTGTTGTGAAATAGTTTAAGTATTCAATCCTACTCCATTTGAGCAACGGTTATCTGGTTGCATTCCAGGTAGCTCCTTTTTTATTTTCCTGATGAGGCTGTTAATTAATCACAAACAGTTAGTCAATAGGCACTGTTAAGCTGGAAGTGGATGTCCTGTGGTGCAGTGATAGTGCCCCTACCTCTAGCTTGACTTAAGTCCCTGAAGAGTTTTGTTGGAGTAAATTGTAATAGAACATTTCTAAATGATTTTGATTATTTATTTAGCATTATGGTTAAAAAAGAAATAATTGGCTAGGTTCCTTGCTCCTGATTCTATTAGACTACCATGTGGTCATTGGATAAGATTGGGATGGAGCTTCTCTGCGATACTGCTTGGACAAATAGTCCTGTGTCCTGGATGAAAGAGTGATCTTCTCTGTTGTATGCAATAAGATCTTACTCAATACAGTGGGGAAACCTTATTTAAAGGTTACCTCTGGAGTACAGTTGGAGACCTATTGTCAGAACAGCATTTTTGTGCTACCTCTTTTTACCCTCCACTGTGCAAATTAAAAATAATTAGATGCATGAAACCACAGGAAGAGCAGTCACTCTATTCCATTTGATAAATGGATGAGCATTTCAGCTGCGTTCACCTTGACAGTGAATCAAAATAGCTTACTAGCTAAAATTTGTATTGTTACAAAGTATTGTAGGAAGTAAAATGTATGTTGCAAAGCTGCTAGATTATTTGATAACTTGTTTAACAATATATATCTTTTGATTAAAAAGTCTGTTTGTATGTTACAATATATTCAGTATCTTAAGACAATAAAAAAAAGTTGCTTTTAACAGTAATATTGTCTTCTATGGCTATCTTCTTTGTATTAGAAAAAAATCTATCAATAGAAGTAGCTAAGGTGTGATTATGTGTTTCTGTGAATTAGGAAGTGGACAGTCAGCACCAAGCAGCAGCCTCACTTCGCCCAGCCACGTAAATCTGTCTCCTAATACAGTCCCAGATTTTTCATATTCCAGCAGTGAGGATGAATTCTATGATGCTGATGAGTTCTACCAGAGTAATTCTTCTCCAAAGCATTGCATAGAGTGAGTACTTTTTAATAATTATGTGAGTATTACTTATTTAAATATTGATGTAACCTGTCGCAATGGAAGTGTAATTTTTTTTTAATGTATAGCTTACATGGTAAAAATTACACTTACATGGTAAGCTATAAAATATATTTTAATCTGTTGCAAAGTTATTCTCAAGCCTATAGCTTTCCTTGCAGAAAATTTGACTGAGTTTTACTAACTCAGTGAAATAAGGTATGTTATTCTGAGATTTGATAAAGCACGTTGTTGGCAGAAAGAAAAGAATTAAGATGCTACATTTTTCTTGTTCAACTTGATTTTGCATATGTGATGCCAAAGCCATTTTGATCCTCATTATTGGCATTTCCCACTTTGACACATCCAAATTTAATTCTTTAGATGTCTGCTGCTTGAAACGTTTCTATCCTGACCAAGTGTTTCACTGACTGAGCATGGTCCTGAAGTTATTTTTTAAAAGGCCATAAGAGAGGAGCAAAAGACCAGTTGCAACAGAATCCGCTACTAGGACCCACACAGCAGTGTGTATCCTTCAAAAAAAAGGGGAAAGGTTGCAACTGGCAATTTTTGCATTCCCTGAGCATTTACTCTCTGATGTTTCAACTGTCTCGTGTACTCAAAGCTTAGAGTGCAAGGTGGTTTCATTTTAATATGTGAATTTTGACTTTCCTGTATCTCTCAATATTTTCAAGGCTACTAGTTCAATCTAAGACTGATCCCATAAGATTTCATGTTGCACTTTTGCTGTACACACATCTGAAATAGGAGTCAGAAGTCGACCATGCCAATCCTTGAGTTTGTTCTATTATTCAATAAAATCGTAAGTGATCTATTTGTGTTTTGAACTCTGCATTTCCATTTACCGCTGATGACCCTTCACTACTCTGCCTGACAAGTATCTGTCCATGACAGTCTTAAAAATATTCACTAACCCTGTCTCCACTACCCTCCTGAGGCAGAAAGTTTCAAAGTTGCACAACAGTGAGAGGGAAAAAAGGTTCTCCTCATCTCTGACCTGAAAGGGCAACCCCTAATTTTGAAACGGTGCCCCCGTTTTCTGTACTTGTTCACAATAGGGAACATCCTTTGCATGTCCACCTTGTTGAGACTATTCAGGATTTTAAACACTCCATCAAATAAGCTCTAACTTTTCTGAACCCCAGAGGAAACAAGCTCAATCTATCCTCATAAGAGAACCCACTTATTTCCAAGTATCAATCTCGTGAACCTCCTTAAATAAGGAGACCAAAACTGAATGAGTGTTTGCACTGTGGTCTCACCAGTGTCCTGTATAACTGAAGCATAAAATCCTTACTTTTCATTTCCTCTGGTTATAAAAGACAAAATCTCATTGCAGTTCTTGATTATGTGCTGTAACTGCATACTAACCATCTGTGACTCATACAAGAGAATACCTTAATCCCTGTGCACTTCAGAATTCTGCATTCTTTCTCTGTTTAAGTAATATTCTTTGTTTTGCCAAAGTGATCTACTTTACATTTTTCCACATTATCAATATACCATTATCGTGTATCAATGTATTGACGGCATTTTGTCTAGTGAACATTTGACTTATTTTTCTTGATCGAAAAAGCAAGGTGGAAACTGGACCCTTTCTTGGTTCCAGCTCCTGCGATTAATATTTCCTATGATCTGTTTGTTAAAACTTCTTACTTTAAAACTAATACCACTAGTACATTTGTCAGCTTGAACTATAAATGAGTTTCATGTACTTATGACCTCCACTTTGACATAGTGATTAATGCTTTCGGTGACCGCACCTTGAATTGCTTTCCTGGATTCTTGTGGCAGTTTAACTCCTGAGCTTCTTTCAGTATCTTGTAAGATATATGAATTGTGACTCGACGTTAACCGTTGCAGTTCTCCAGAGCAGCATGTTTCAGAATTAATAGGGGAAGAGCCCTGTTAGAATAATTGCTAAGTAGCCATTCGGAATTAACTAAGAAACCTGCAGTAATGGACCATCATGCAACTTGTGACCATAGTATGATTGATTTTGTTATTATGTTTGAATGTTAAATGTAACCCAAAGCAAACCTCAATGGGATGAGACATTATTCAACCACAGTAAACTGAGCTGAACAATAAACAGTTAATTGTTAATGTAAGGTTAAACAGTAGCAAGTATTCAAGAAATTTCCAGTGCAATATGTAACTAGTGCGTACCATTAAAAGACAAAGGTTCAATGTTTGTAGCTAATTACCTATGGTCAACAAATGAGGTACGAGACAATATCAAATGACTAAGCTTACACGATGCAAAGGAACAGTGTAAATTCTGTGAGCTGTAAGAGCTGAAGAAGGCAATGATGGTGCAAAAAGGTAACATAAAGAAAATGTGCAAAGAAGATCAAATCTAAAGGAAAAGGTTTTATAACTGTATCAAGGAAGAATAGTAAAGATGAATATCGGCCTATTAATGATGAATGCTGGTGAAACTAAGGCAGAATTATTAAATGAGTACTTTCATATTGTTTTCATGATGAAGCAAGATGACACACTGTCAGTAAAGGAATCTAGAAATATGTCATGGGAGACACCAAGGAGACTTAATATAAGTTCAAAAAATGATAATGATGAACAAATAAATAAATGAAAAGAATCTGATTAATTAAAAGAAATGTGAGAAAAATCTAGATATGTTGGCCATAATTCTGAAAAATTTTCTAGATTATAAGATAGTGACTTTCAATTAGAAATTTAAAATATCCAAGGTGGGAGCAAGAATTCAGATAACTGTCAATTCTGTTGCATAGAGCTCTATAATAAAGCAGTAGCTTTCCATCCTATACATGTAACCTTAATGCCCAATCAGTCTTGCATGCAAGGTGTCAGAAAGGTCCACCCAGTTTTGATGATGACACCAAGTTAAGAAGCTAAGCAAAATGTGTCAGTGTAAATAGGAAGTTACGAAACGACACAATGATGAGTGGGCAGATCTTTGATATCTTGAGTTCAAATAGAGAAGTGTGAAGCAATCCTTGTTTGGATAAATCTGAATAAATTAAGCAGAGATGAGGAGCTGTTAAAAAAGAGATTTGGATGTGAAGGTTAATAGCTCTCTAAAAGGGAACACGCTAGTGTATAAAGGTCACTGGTTTTGATATGAAGAGGCTTGGAATACAAACATGAGGAAATGATGCTTCAGTTAGGAACAACCTTTGTCAGACCCTTCGAACATACTGGACACCAAACTTCAGAAATGATATATTGTCCTTGAAAGAGTGAACACACTATTTCACTAGAATAATGCCATAGATAAAGGATTAAAGTATGAAGCCATATGAAAAATGTTGGTTTGTAGTCTCAAGTGTAGACTGTTATGGAGTAATCTAATTGAATTATTTAAAATTATTAAGTGACCAGTGAAGTAGCAATAGAGAAACAGTGTCCTCTTTTGGAGAAATCCAGAGCAATGGCATGATTGAATTGGACCATTTAGGAATAACTCCAGTGAAGAACTTTTTAACCATTACTTGTTACATCAGTGTATCAAGATAAGTGGAGTTGTGTTGCAAGTAATGTTATCTAGAAGGAGAACAAGGTTTGAGGGCTTGTTCTCCTCTTGTCCCTATGCTCTTATGTCATGTTGGTGTAGGTTTGTATAGTGGTTTCTGCTGATCTTTGTTTGGGCAGCAGTTGGGACACATCATGGTTTACCTCATGTCCTTTGGTGTAAGATCAATGCCAGATGACCCCTTAAGTTTTATTCATCATACCCAGGCATTATTATGCATCTTCAGGAGGCAGAAGGAAATATGAGAAGTGCAAAAAAGGTGTTCATTTTGAGAGATTCTGATCTTTCCTGTAACTGAGTGCATAAGCCATCGGAGCTACCTGTGGCTTCTATGAAGTAAGTATCTTTTATACAATATTTCTAGAAGTAAAAAAAGAGCACTTGCACAGGCAATGCATGAAATTAAATGCAAGCCTATCTTGAATGCAGTATATGGGTATCTGTTAGCAAACTGGGATCTAGGAAATATTGAAGTTGTCAATGCATAGAAACTTGAGACAAGGCAGCTGTTTTGAGTTGGGTAATGAAGTGTTTGCTGTGTGAATCTCCATCGAAAAGTCAGGCCCACGTAACCTGTAAAAGTCATAGGTTCCCAATTGGGTCAAGATCCAAACCTCTTTCCAAAATAGGATTCAGTGATGGTACAATTGCAGAAGTGTCCTTAGGATCTCTGAAGGTTCTACTTGTTTTTTGAAGTGCCAATCCGAATGCTGAGTCTGATGTAAAATCATCATTACTTGTGTTTGAATCTGCATTGTGATTGTTAGAAAAGCAAACTATAATAGGATTTGCGAAGTGCCTTTTTTGGTTTATTTTCCATCATAATTTGTAAATGCTGAAGTGAAAGCTTACAGTGGAATGAATATTATTTTTCCAACTGGCCATCTTCCTCTGTTCTTAATTGCAGCCGTTTTACCCCTACAGTACAATCAGTAGCATAAACAGCAGGGATAGTGGGACGATAATGTCAGTGCACCACTCATTACCCTTTCTTGTTTCCAATATGACACTGTTTTTCTTTCAGGGCTGTCACTAGGACAGCCCAAGTTCCCACCTGTTTCAGGGAGGAGCCTATTTGCAATATACAAACATGCCATTTTAGACCTACCAGTGGGTGAAAGATGCTCCATTGATTGGTAACAGATGTGAGTGGCCCAAACAGCAGTCTTCAGGAAATGTTTTTGTGCATGCTTAGAATTCTTATCTCAACCCCTGCACTCCTTCACTTCCACCCATGTCTGATTGCTTGAATAATGCTTGCAACTCTTTTAAAATGATATGAAAATGAAGCTTGGGTCTCTCTGCTGACATTCACCCAAAGTTTTTATCCTGATGTTTAAAGATATGACACGTAGTTTTTCACAAATCTTAACTAGAGTGGCAGGCTCTGTACTGATCATGCAGTTGTTCGTGCCAGAATACTTTTCATACTGTCATGGGGTCCCCACCTTGCCCGCATCTTTTTAAATGATGCTGCCAGTCTGCCTGATATCACTGATCTTGGCCCACACCTAACCACATATTTTCATGTACAGTCGGATCCTACCACATGACCACTACATTAAATATAAATTTTTTTTTTTTTACTCTGAGGATTGTGCACCTTTGTAATTTCCTGCCATTGAGGCATCTGGAAGCTCAGTCTGAATATAAAAGTAGAGATTGATAGATTTCTCATTGTCATTTGTGCACAGTGTTATGGGGATGAGGTGGTAAGCATTAAGATTTGAAATTCTTTCTCAAAACAGCTGTGCTCCTCCATCTTATTCCTCCTTTAAGATACTTCGAAAGACTGTCTTGATGGCTTCCTATGCTAATAAGCACCAGATATTGTCTGGTAATGCTCTCTTGAAGAGTTTTGGTAGATCTAACTACACGCATGTTGTTGTGTTGTCATAAAAATGCTGAAATGGTATAGAAGTGATTTTGAGAGGTGGAAGAGGATTGTTTAATCATTTTTGTACATCTCCGGTGACAAAGCAGATAGTGCATTTACAGCACACTACAACAGATTATAACCAATTATGGTAAATTTAACTAGCCTGATTTCATAATGTGTTTAATGTATGTTTCTTGCCAAGGAAAGTGTCATCATTTCCAGACCATAATGAGGATCCCATTTCTTACTCAATTTTGAATAGATACAAATTTTATGAGAGAACTGAACTGTTCAAGGTAAGGATAAGATCAAGATAATCTCAGTTGGAAATTATACATAATAGCAGTATTTATATAGAGACTCTTAAGTTTAATGGAAATGTTAAAGAATGCAAGATTTAGTGAGAGGGAAGAATTGATGGAGACAAAATTAATAGAGAAATGGTGCTGGGAAAATTGATGGAATTAAAGGCAGATATATCCCCAGGGCCTGATAATCCACATCCCAGAGTACTTAATAAAGTAGCTGTAGAAATAGTGGATGCATTGGTGGTCATCTTCCAGGATTTTATAGACTCTGGAACAATCCCTGCAGTTTGGAGGTTAGCTAATGTTACTCAAATATTCAAACGGAGAGGTAGAGAGAAAACAGGGAATTATAGACCAGTAAGTTTGCCATCGGTAGTGGGGAAAAATTCTCGAATCCCTTATCAAGGACTTCATAGCGGATCATTTAGAAAGCAGTGGCAGGATCAAAGTCAACATGGATTTATGAAGGGGAAATTGTGCTTGACAAATCTGTTGGAATTCTATGAAGATGTAACTAGTAGAGTTGACAAATCAGAACTAGTCGATGTGGTATATTTGGACTTTGCAAAAGCGTTTGACAAAGTCCTGCAAAAGAGATTATTGTGAAAGATTAAGGCGCATGTGATTGGGGCAAGTATATTGAAATGGATAGAAAACTGGTTGGCAGAGAAGAAACAGAGTAGGAATTAATGGGTCCTTTTCAAATTGGCAGGCAGTAACTAGTGGGGTGCCACGGGTATCGGTGCTGGGACGCCAGCCATTCTCAATGTAAAGTAATGATTTGGATGAGGGAACAAAATATAACATCTCAAAGTTTGCAGATGATACCAAATTGGATGGGAGGGTGAACTGTGACAAGGATGCAGAGGTCCTTCAGCATGATCTGGACAGGTTGTTGGGTGAGTGGACAAATCAATGGCAGATGCAGTATAATTTGGATAAATGTGAGGTTTTCACTTTGGAAGCAAAAACAAGAAGGCGGATTACTACCTGAATGGCTGTGTAAATTAGGAGAGGGGAGTGTGCAGCAGGATCTGAGTCCTTGTGCACCAGTTGCTGAAGGTATGCATGCAGGTGCAGCAGGTGATAAAGAAGGCAAATTGTATGTTGGCCTTCATTGCGAGAGGATTAGTGTACAGGAGCAGGGATGTGTTGTTGCAGTTACACAGGGCCTTGGTGAGGCCACACCTAGAATATTGTGTGCAGTTTTGGACTCCTTTTCTGAGGAAAGATGCTCTTGCTCTTGAGGGAGTGCAACGAAGGTTTACCAGGCTGATTCTGGGGATGGCGGGACTGACATATGAGGAGAGATTGACTAGGTTAGGATTGTTTTCGCTGGAGTTCAGATGAATGAGGAGGGAATCTCATAGACACTTCTAAAATTATAACAGGACTAGATAGGGTAAATGCAGGGAGGATGTTCCCAATGGTGAGTGTGTCCAGAACCAGGGGTCACAGTCTGAGGATTTGGGGCTCACAATTTAGGACGGAGATGAGGAGACATTTCTTCACCCAAAGAGTAGTGAGCTTGGGGAATTCATTACCTCAGGAAGTAGTTGATGCCAAAACATTGAATGTATTCAAGAGGCAGCTAGGTATAGCACTTGGGACAAATCAGATCAAAGGTTATGGGGAGAAAGCAGGATTAGGCTGTTCAGTTGAATGGTCAGCCATTATCGTCATAAATGGTGGAGCAGGCTCAAAGGGCTGAACAGCTGCTTCCTGCTCCTGTCTTCTACGTTTCCATCTTTCTATGTTTTAAAAAATACATTTCAGTTGCAGTATATAGTTTTTGGAACCTTAACGTTCAAAATGTTAAGATCTGCATAGAAAACTTAAGCTCCAGTAATACGTTCTGTATGAGATATGTATATTTAAATGGTAGTTCTAGCTCTTGGAAGATATTTGTGATTGTACCATTTCATTCTTGTCCTTGAATGTGTAACGTATCAAGTCACAGTCAGAGAATATCCAACAATAAAAACCAAAAGAACTGCGGATGCTGTAAATCAGGAACTAAAACAAAGTTGCTGGAGAAGCTCAGCAGTCTGGCAGCATCTGTGGAGGAGAAAAGAGAGGTAACGTTTCAGGTTCTGAGGAAGGATCACCAGACCCGAAATGTTAACTCTGTTTTCTCTGGGTATCTCAAGGATTTATTCTTGACCCCATTCCAGGGAAGTTATGTCATTTCTTTAAACTTGGTATCCTCACTGCCATCGTGTTGGATGATCAGCAGTTGCACACTACAATGCTGCAGTAACTGATAGAACAATGGTTTCATCAATGGCTGTCTTCCTTTATTGGTTGAAGTGTCAGGTTGAATATTTGGACAGTGGTTCTAAACCGGTAAAGTTTTGAAAAATGAATATTCAATCATGTTTGTTCAAAGTGCAAGCTTCTGCCATTTTCACATTTTTATAAAATAAACTTTAAAACGTCACCAAGCTGTTGATAAATGATGTCATCATACAAAATGGAAAAAAGTTTGAATATTGCCCTTTATACAAGTTTATTATACTGTTAGCTAGTTCAGATAAGTTTTGTTTTGTTGTGTTGTATCATATGTAGAGACATGTATTCGGCGATGCTTATGTAAATGGTGTTGTGGGTACAGTTAGTATAATTGGCTAGACAGATGAAATTTGTCTTGTTAGCCTGTCCAAATGGGCATTATATCTCTTTTTATTCATTCTTGGAATGTTGACATTGTTAGTTAAACTCTCTCATTGTCCTGGAGAAGGCTGTTTTGACCTGCCTTATTGAACTGCTGCAGCCCTTGTGATGTAGGTATACCTGCAGTATTGTTACAGAGAAAGTTCCAGGATTTTGACCCAGCAACAGTGAAGCAATACCAATACAGTTCTCGGGGAGGTTGCTGTATGGCATGGAGGGGAACTTTGAGAGGTGGCGTTTCTCTGCAATAGTTGCCATTGTCTTTCCGATGGTAGAGGTTGCATGTTTGAAACATGCTGTGAAAAGAGATTTGGTCAGCCACTGCTGTATGGTCAGCACTTTGTATGGTACACAGTGCTGCCGCTGGAGGTTGGTGGTGAAGGGAGTCTATGTGGAAGGTGGTGGATAAGATACCTATCAAGAAGGTTGCTTTGTCCTGGATTGATAAGCTTCTTAAGCAATGTTGGAGCTGCTTCTCTCTAAGCAAGTAGAGAGTATTCTGTCACCTGACTTACACCTTAAAGATGGTGAACGGGCATTTTATAATGCAGCCTCTGACCTGCTGTTATAACCACAGTCTATGTGTCATAGGTTCAATTCAGACACTGAGTCAATGATGACCACAGGATGCTGATTCAACAATGGTCATGGTATTGAACGCCACAGGTGTTGATTCAATTCTCTCTTGTTTGAGCTGGTTGCCTGGCACTTTTGTGGTACAAATGATACTTGCTACTTATTAGCATACACCTGGATGAAGTCTTTGTGTCTGACGTGTCGTGAATGCTGCTGAACGTAGTGCAAACCTTTCCACTTTTGGTCTCGTGATGGAGGGAAGATAATTGAGGCAGATAAAGGTTGCTAGGTCCAGAATACTACATGATGAGCTTCTGCAGTGATGTCCCATGAAACAGGTGATTAACCTCCGACAACTGCGATGCTGTTACATTATATTAGTATGGAGAGTCTCATCCTGCCCCCATTTCCCATTGATTTCAATTTCGTTAGGGCTAACCTTTGCCATACTTGACGGTTAATTTCAAGCCAACATCGATTGAAATTGAGTGAGTCACTCTCACCTTTGGAGTTCAGCACTGTTGCCCATGTTTTGCAAATGCATCAGTCTTTTCTTTTGCACTGATATTCTAGGTTGTCCCATTATTGAGGGTGGGGATATTCGTATTAGTTTTATAGTTGTCCACCACACTCAGTTGGTTGTGGTAGGACTATAAAGGCTAAATTTAATCCATTGATTGTGTGATTATGTGGCCCTGTGTTGGGAAGGTTTGTGATGTTATTGGAAACTTCAGGTCTAAGACGCACAAAGTGGTGTGTAACTTTGGGTTTGATTTGTATTTGGGTTTGGGTTAAGACACAGGCAGGCAGCAAACGAACATTTATTTTAGAAAGATAGAATCATCCAGAAGGTTTTGTGAGTATGCAGGTTTCTTATAGAGATAGGTCGTTATTCAGAAAGAAAATGGCCAGTAATATCCGTGTGGTAGTCGAGCAGTCTCTAAAGCAATCAGGACAGAAGAAAAGAAGGTCTCAGTGGCTTAGACTTTAGTGAGGAAAAAGTAAGAAAGAAAAGATTTCACAATTGCTGAGAGAAAGACATCTAATAAGGCCTTAGAAAGCATGACTTAAGAAAGCAAAGCTGTGCTAGCAAATTGTTTAAGGGTCTAATGACGAGATATTAACTCAAGAAGATAGCATCGAGTCAATGCAGACATTTTCCAAAAAGAAACTAAGTATTGCTACGCCAAATGAACAAGGAATTTCGAAGTGAAAACAGACGTTTGAGTATCAGTGAGCTAGTTGTTGAGGATAAAAGGTTGGTGCAAATTACTTCTGATTTTTTGTAATAACACCATTTCAAATAATTCTTTCATAATATAATGCAGTTCTTTTCTCCCTTCTTTGTGTAATACAATATATTGATAGCCTTTTGCATTATGTAGTGTCTGTCCTCCGTGATAGATAAATTGTATAAATAAAACTGTCAAACCAAGAGCTGTAAGGGGGCATGAGAAAACCTTGGCGGATAGGATCAAGGAAAACTCCTAGGCTTTTTACACGTATGTGCAGAAGAAGAGAATGACCAGAGAAAGGATAGGGCCGATCGAGGATTGTCAAGGGAATTTGTGCACCGAGCCTAAAGAGATAGGAGAGGTCCTGAATGAATACTTTTCTTCAGTATTCACAACTGAGACGGACCTGGTTGTAGAGGAGGACATTGTGAAACAGGCAGGTAGGCTAGAGGAGGTTGATGTTAGTAAAGATGATGTGCAAGGAATTCTGAGGAAGTTGAAGACAGATAAGTCCCCCGGGCCTGATGGGATTTATCCAAGGATTCTATGGGAAGCGAGGGACAAGATCGCAGGGTCTTTGGCGATGAACTTTTCGTCCTCACTGACCACGGGTATAGTGCCGGAAGATTGGAAAGAAGCAAACGTCATTCCCTTGTTCAGAAAAGGGAACAGGGATAACCCCGGAAATTACAGGCCAGTTAGTCTTACGTCAGTGGTGGGCAAATTACTGGAAAGGGCTCTGAGAGATAGGATTTATGCTCAGTTGGAAAGGCACAAGTTGATTCGTGATAGGCAGCATGGATTTGAGGGGTAGATCAAGCCTCACAAACTTGGTCACCTCTTCAAAGAATTCAATCAAACACGTGGATGAAGGTAGAGCAGTGGATGTGGTATACTTGGATTTAAGTAAGGCATTTGATAAGGTTCCCCATGGCAGGCTCATGCAGAAGGTAAGGAGGCATGGATTAGGGGGAAATGTGGCAGATTGGATTCAGAATTGGCTGACCCTTAGAAGACAAAGGGTGGTAGTGGACGGAAAATATTCAACATGGTGCTCAGTTATGAGTGGTGTACCAGAAGGATCTGTTCTGGGTCCTCTTCTATTTGTGATTTCTGTAAATGATTTGAATGAAGGAGTTGAAGTGTGAATTAGCAAGTTCGCAGATGCCATGAAGGTGGGTCACGTTGTGGACAGTGCAGAGGGCTGTTCTAGGTTACAAAGGGACATTGGTAGAATGCAGAGCAGGGCTGAGAAGTGGCAGATGGAGTTTAACTCTGAAAAGTGTGAGGTGATTCATTTTGGAAGGAGAATCTCGAAAGCAGAATACAGGGTTAACTGAAAGATTCTTGGCAGTGTGGAGGAGCAGAGGGATCTTGGGGTTCATGTTCACAGTTCCCTAAGAGCTGCCACCCAGATGGATAGAGTTGTTAAGAAGGCGTATGGTGTGTTAACTTTCATTAATAGATGGATTGAGTTCAAGAGCCGTGAAGTTATGCTCCAGCTATACAAAAGCCTGGTTTGGCCACATCTGGAGTATTGTGTCCAGTTCTGTTCACCTCGTTACAGGAAAGATGTGGACTTTTGGAAAAAGTGCAGAGGAGATTTACCAGGATGTTGCCTGGAATGGAGGGAAGGTCTTACGAGGACAAGTTGAGAGCGCAAGGGCTTTTCTCTTCAGAACGACGAAGGATGAGAGGTGATTTGATACAGGTGTACAAAATGATCAGAGGTATAGATAGAGTAGACAGTCAGACACTTTTTTCTAGGGTGGAGGTAGCTTTTACGAGAGGACATAGTTTTAAAGTGAAAGGAGGTAGATATCGGGAAGACGCCAGAGGTAGGTTCTTTACTCAGAGAGTGGTCGGGGCGTGGAATGCATTGCCGGAGAGGGTAGTGGAGTCGGCCTTATTAGGGGCATTTAAGTGGCTATTAGATAGGCATATGGATGATAGTATAAGGTAGGGGTGGAGGTTAGATAGACCTTAGGTTTCGGGTAAAAGTTCGGCACAACATCATGGGCTGAAGGGCCTGTACTGTGCTGTACTGGTTGTTCTATGTTCTATGTTCTGTGTTCTATTCTGGAATCTCACTTGGCCAGTACTCCCACCAACTGGGATTGTTGCACCTATCAGTTGCATGTTGTTTCCACTGTTTGATACATAGAAACATAGAAAATAGGTGCAGAAGTAGGCCATTTGGCCCTGAGAGCCTGCAATACCATTCAATATGATCATGGTTAATCTTGCGATCTCAGTATCCCATTCCCACTTTCTCTCGATACCCCCATCCCTTTTGCCGCAAGGGCCACATCCAGCTCCCTCTTGAACATATCTGTACTGGCCCCAACAGCTTCCTGTGGGAGAGAATTCCATAGGTTCACAACTCTGAGTGAAGAAATTCTTCCCCATTTCAGCTCTGAATGGCTTACCCATATTCGTAGATTGTGACCCCTAGTTCTGGACTTCCCCAACATCGGGAGCATTTTTCCCACATTTCGGCTGTCCAGTCCCATCAGGATGTTATATTTCTATGAGATGCCCCCTCATACTTCTAAAGTCCAGTGAGGACAAGTCCAGTCAATCCAGTCTTTCCTTATGTGTCAGCCCTGCCATCCTGGGAATCAGTCTGGTGAACTTTGCTGGACACCGTCAATAGCAAGAATGTCCTTCCTCAGACCAGGAGATTCAAACTGCACACAATACTTAAGATGTGGCCTTCCCAAGGCCCTGCATAACTGTAGCGAGACATCCTTACTCCAATATTCAAATGCTCTCGCTATGAAGGCCAGCATGCTGTTAGCTTTCCTCACTGCCTGCTGCACCTGCATGTCAAGCTTCAGCAACTGTTCCACCATGATACCAAGGTCTCATTGCACCTCAAATTTTCTTAAACTGCCACCATTCAGTTAATAACCTACCTTCTTGTTTTTGCCACCAAAATGGATAACCTCATATTTATTCACATTATATTGCATTTGCCAAATATTTGCCCACCCTGCTAGTCTGTCCAAGTCATCCTGCAGTCTCTTAGCAACCTCCTCACAGCACACACTGCCACCCAGCTTAGAGTCATCTTCAAATTTGGAGATATTGCATTCAATTCCTTTGTCCAAATGATTAATGTATGTTGTGAAGAGCTGGGGTCCCAGCACTGAACTCTGTGGTACCCCACTCATCACTGCCTGCCAGTCTGAAAAGGACCCACTTATTCCAACTCTCATTGCCTTGTCCGCCAACCAGTTCTCTATCTATGTCAATCCGTTATCGCTGATGCCATGGGCTTTAATTTTCCTTGCTCATCTTTTGCCTGGGACCTTGTCAAAAGCCGTTTGAAAGTCCAGACGCACAACATCCACTGATTCACCCTTGTCTACTCTACTGGTCACATCCTCAAAAAATTCCGCAAGATTTGTCAGGCATGATTTCCCTTTAGTGAATCCATGCTGTCACCGCTTCCCAAATGCTCGGTTATTATGTTCTTAATAATTGACTCCAGCATTTTCCCCACCACCAATGTCGGCTAACTGGCCTGAAATTCCCCATTTTCCCTCCTTTTTTTAAAGAGTAGGTTTACATTAGCTAGCCTGCTGTCCATTGGAACTCTTCCAGAGTCTACAGAATGCTGGAAAGTGATCACCAATGCATCTGCTATTTCTTGGGCCACTTCCTTAAGTACTCTGGGATGCAGAATATCAGGCCCTGGGGATTTATCGAAATTTAATCCCATCAATTACCCAATGCCATTCCTTGATTAATAAGGATTTCTTTCAGTTCCTCCTCCGTGCTTGACCCTCTGTCCCCCTGCATTTCCTTCAGATTATTTGTGTCTTCCTAAACTGAAGACAGATCCAAAGTATTTGTTCAACTGTCTGCCATCTCTTCATTGTCCATTATGAATTCATCTGATTCTAACTGCAAGGGACCTAAATTTGTCTTGAACAGTCTTTTTCTCTTCACATATCTATGGAAGCTTGTGCAGTCAGTTTTTATATTTTCCACAAGCTTACTGTCATATTCTATTTTCCCCTTCTGACTTAAACCTTTTGTTCTACTCTGCTGAATTTTAAATTTCTGCCAGTCGTCCGGTTTGATTTTTTTTCCGGCCAATTTATATGCCTTCTCTTTGGCTTTAACACTATGCCTTATTTCCCTTGTTAGCCATGGTTGAGCCATCTTCCCTGTTTTACTTTTACACCAGATAGGGATGTATGATTGTTGTAGTTCATCCATGTGTTCTTTTGAATGTCTGCCTTTGCCTATCCACCGACAACACCTTAAGTATTCTTGGCCAGCTTATCCTTGCCAATGCATGTCTCATAGCATCAAAGTTAGCTTTCTTTAAATTCAGGACCCTAGTTTCAGATTTAGTTGTGTCACACTCCATCTTAGTGAAGAGTTCTACCATATTATAGTCACTAGTCCCCTAAGGATCTTGTACCACAATGTTGCTAATTAATCCTCTCTCATTACACTATACCCAGTCTAGGATGGCTTGCTCTCTCGTTGGTTCCTCCACATAATGACGAGGAAACCATCCCTCATACATTCCAGAAAATCCTCCTCCATCACAATGCTATCAGTTTGGTCAGTCCAGTTGATACGTAGATTGAAGTCACCCATAATAACTGCTGTGCCCTTACTGCGTGCATCTCCTAATTTCCTGATTGATACAATCCCCAACCCCTCAACTTCTGTTTGATGGTCTGTACACAACTCCCACTGATGTCTTTTTCCCTTTGGTGTTCTGCAGCTCCATTCATACCGATTGCACATCATCTAGGCTAATGTCCTCCCTTACTTTTGTATTAAACTCCTCCTTTAGATCAGCCATGATCTTATTGAATGGCAGTGGCGGGGTGTGGGGGGTAGCCAGATGGCCTGCTCCTGCTCCTAGTTCTTATGTTCTTAATCAGCGACATTACCCAACCTCCCTTTCCTTTCTGTCTATCTTTCCTGAAAATTGAATAACCCTGGACATTCAGTTTCCATCCTTGATCATCCTGGAGCCAGGTCTCCATGATCCTAATTACATCATATCCATTAATAACTGCGTAGCTAATTCATCCACCTTATTACAAATGCTCTTTGGTTGAGACACAGAGCCTTTAGGCTTGTCTTTTTTGACATTTATTGCGCTTTTGGAATCGTGGTGTAATGTGACCCTTTTTGATTTTTTTCTTGACACCTCATTGTGTTCCTGGTGTTGCTGTTGACATACCATCCAGTACTCTTGTTGATTCAGGGTTGATCTCCTGGCTTGATAGTAATGGTAGAGGAGTGATTTGCCAGGAAATGTGGTTGCACATTGTGACTGACTACAATTCTACTGCTGTTGATGGTCCACAGTGCCCCAGTTTTGAGTTGCTAAATCTGTTTGAAGTCTGTTCCATTCGGCAGGGTGTTAGTGCCACATAAGATGATCAAGGGTATCTCAACATGAAGACCAGATTTTGTCTTTGTGAGGACAAGATCCTTTGTTATTTCCCACACTACTTACCTTAGAGCAAGTTTATCAGCTGTGTCCTATTCGGTAGCACTGCTATTGTGGCACTCATTAATGGACATTCAGGGTACCCTGAATGCTTCCTCCAAGTTATGTTCAACTATGGAGGAGTACTGATTGATTAGCCCAGGGAGGGTGGTACATGGTAACCCTTATTTGACCTGAGACTTCATGGAGTTGGGAATCTATGTTGAAGATTCCCAAAGAAACACCCTCTTGATTCTGCAGCACCAATGGACGTCAGTGGTGCTGTCTGAGACATTGCCTGAAAGATAAGATTCTGTTAGTGTGATTATATTGGGATATTCTTTGACTAGTCTGTGGAATGACTCTTCCAATTCTTGCACAGCTCCTGGTTAGTAAAGAGGAACTTAACAGGGTTGACGGGGCTGTGTTAGCCATTGTCGTTGCCATTGCATAGGTCATTGATTCATGGTCCATCTGGTTTGTAGTGCTTTTTGCAACAGCTGAATGGTTTGCGAGACCATTTCCAAGGGTAGTTAAAAATCAATTTCTCAACGACTCCCTTTGCCTGAAGTTCAACCCTTCGGTTCCCTAAGCTTATACGATCACCAGTCATATCTCTCTCTAATGAGAGCAGCTGTGTAGTCTGGTAGGACTACAGTGACTTTACCTGAAGAGTATTTGCTGTCAACCTGGAGTCAAGTCAAACCAGACCAGGTAAAGGGCATTAGTTCTTTGTAATTCATTTTTTAAAAAATTCCAAATGTTTTAATCACTTTCAAATTTCATCATGTGCTGCAGTGGGATTTGAATTCATGCCACATTAGCCAAGAATTCTGGATTACTAGTCCAGTGACAATACCAGTACACCAATATGATAATCATGCAGTAATTGCTGGGCAAGTTATTGACCACGGGAAAAGGAATTAACATCAGTACTTGACTAGTTTCTTTCCTCACTCAATATCCATTCTTCACATTTTCAAAAATGTTGGCTGGAGTAATCAGAAGTGAATCTCCTACCTCCTCCCTACCTCGGAGGAGCAGAACAGTTATCTATTCTAGGGCAGTAACTGGCTAAATTGACAAGGATTTTAGATTAAACTGGAGAATTTCTTAGTCCTAATGCTTGGGTCTTTTGGGGATATCCGCATGATTTTATGTAGTTAAAAATCCTGAATGAACAAAGAATAATTTCTAACAGATTAAGTTTATAGAATCTCAGAATCAGGTTAGAGCACAGGAGGCTATTTGGCCCACGATGCCAATGCCAGGTCTCTGGAGAAATTACTCAGCTAATTCCACTCCTGTCTTTTCTCCCATAGCCCTGTGATTTTTTTTTTTTTTAACTCTTCAGATAATATTTACTTCCTTCTTGAAAACATCAATTGAGCCTGTATCTACCGCATTTCCAGTAATTCAATAAAATTATGATAAGTTGAATTGCAGAGTTCCAGCCACGTTTTCACGCTAAGCAGAGCTTTGCAATAGCTGAGGAAACCTCTACGTAAACTGATTTGCTTACAACTGTATTCTATGTGAAGAAAAAAGGAATTAAAACATAATGATGCAGTCAAGTATGAAATATGTCTATATTTTTCAATTTCTTCACAAGGCCTGACATTATACACTAAGTGGCATTGCAAAATGATCAGTTATCTTTTCCCACTTACTGTGCTGCCTTCGCAGGAGTCTGTCATGTTGTTAATGCAGTCAAATTTGATTGTACTCTGCAGTCTGAGATCTCAAAATATTACCAAGGCCTGTGCTAATTCAGCTCCTGAAACAGGATGAGCGAGTGGCTGAACATTGTTTCATGGTTATCTCGGGAAGGTGATGGCCTAGTGGCATTATTGATAACTTATTAACCTAGAGACCCAGTTTATGTTTGAATTTTGCCAGATGGTAGAATTTAAATTCAATGTAAATCTGGAATTAGGGGTCTGATAAAGACTGTAATTGTCAGGAAAAAACCCATCTGGTTTACTAATGTCCTTTATAAACTGCTGTCTTTACCTGGTCTGACCTACATGTGACTCCAGACCACATAGCACTGTAGTTACTTTCAACTGCCCTCTGCGTAATTATAGATGGCCAATAAATGCTGGATTAGCCAGTGATGCCTATGTCCTGGGAATGAATAAAAAGAAAAATGAAAATCTTAATCAACCTTTGAGACATTTTTATTCATTTTCCTGAAGCACAGAGGTCAAAAATGCTGGAGGTCAATCCAGGTGATTTTGCTAGCTAGTTTTGGTAGTGTCTTCACCTTCATAAAACAGCATAGCTTTAGTATCTGAGATAATAGGAACTGCAGATGCTGGAGAATCCGAGATAACAAGGTGTGGAGCTGGATGAACTCAGCAGGCCAAGCAGCATCATAGGAGCATAGGAGCTTTAGTATCACAAGCAACAGTACCTTTTCACTGCTGTTCATGTTGTTGCACCCTGTAGCAGTGACACTTTCCTTGTTTCACTTTCTACCATTACCCATTTCAGCTTTAAACACTAAAAGTGATCAGGCAAAAGACAGGGGAGGCTGTCGCCTGCAGAGAGGTGATCACATAAAGTAAATTAGAGCCACAGTCCCCAGCTGATCTTTTGGGGCCATGTATTTGAATCGTAACATGACACAGTGAAATTTAAATTCAACAGAATCTGAAATTAAAAGCTGGCCTAATGGCAACCATGGAACCACTGTCAAATGTTCATTAATGTCCTTTAGGAAAGGAAATCTGCCATCCTTGTGTGGCCTGGTCTACATATAACTCCAAGTGTATAGCAATGTGCTTAACTCCTAAGTGCCATATAGACAATTAAGGATGGACAATAAATGCTGGCCTAGACAGCGGTGTCCATGTCCTATGAATTTATCCATAAGTGATGGCAAAACCGTCCACTTTCATCATGGTAAAAATATTTATTGGTACATTCTTGGTATGTTCTTGTTCAGGATGTCAGCAAGACTGTTTTGCAACCATCATTGCAGGCTTGCCTGTGACTTTGTGGTCTAGCGTAGCCTACTTCAGTTGGTTGGTGTGATCATATGACAAACGTGCTAGTTTGGCTGTCAGGAATTGCCAGTCCAGAACTTTGGCTTATCACGCACATCCTTCTGTTGTATTTCTCGTTCTGTCAGCAGGAATGGCTGATAACTAGCCACAACAGACATTTTTGGTGATCTGAATTTGACTCATTGCAGTTTCATTGTGTAAGAAAATGATAGTTTTATTCATGTAGTTATAAGGAAGTATAGTTTTGAAATTATAGAAATGCTAGCAGCAACAGTAGTTGTGGCAAAAGTGCTGAGGCTGTTTCCTAGCAAAAAGTCAGCCTCTTGCTCTGTCTCTTTGTCCCACATTCAAGGAACTCTGTAGCCCTTGCAGGAGACAACAAAATATGGTACAATTATCTATCATTTCCAAAATGATGTTAGTAGGTTATATAGCTTTTTCAGGTATTGTCTTCCTATAGATTTTGCGGTATTTAGAGGATCTGCAGAATGGTGTAGAGAGATCACAAAAGCGCATTTAATACAAATACAACTTATATCATAAACTGGTTGCTTCCTACCTTGGGGGGGCGGGGGGGGAGATCAAAATTTGTCCCATGTTTGTGTGTCTAAATAGGGTCTCTGCTTTCTGAAGATTATTCACTGTGAAGTGTTTTTGAAATGTCTTGATTATGTGACAGGATGCTTGTGGTACTGTTAAAGATGTGGATATCGCAACTCTAGTTTAACTGAGAGATAGCAAGAACTGCAGATGCTAGAGTCCGAGATAACACAGTGTGGAGCTGGAGGAACACAGCAGACCAGGCAGCATCTGAGGAGCGGGAAAATTGGTGTCAACTTTCCTCCTCCTCTAATGCTGCCTGGCCTGCTGTGTTCCTCTAGCTCCACGCTAGTTTGACTGAGACAATTTGCCACAGTGGAGGCTGGTCCCGAGGATGTCATTATCTGATATTGTTTTGTAGACCTGCCACTTTTCCACGATGACGGGTGTGAGGGAAGCGAGGGGCAGTGTGGAGAAGAAAGAAATTGAACTTGTTTGTGAGACTGGCAAAATGTAGAGTCAGATCACAATATTGCTTTCATGTTAGCATTTACATGCATATGTAGACTTCTAAAAAGAGGATATTAATTGGGTAAGGAGACCATGTGATATTAAGTTAGAATGTTGACAAAAATGTTGAGAATGGCTACTCAGCAAACAGTAACGAGTTTCACATAGATGTAGTCAAACCAAAGTAATATGTGTAATTGTACAACTTCTTTTTATGTAAACGGAACGAGTAATTTTGTCGGGAGATCTGTGGGATATTCATAAGCACAGGAGATGGTGACCTTGGAGCAGAAAAGTTGGGAACTGTTGCTTCAGAAGTTATTTGTCAGACTTTAAATTTTCATTAAATTTTCTGGATTTTTTGAAATGCATTTTGCACCTTTTTACTTTATTATAATTGTTCAACTCATTTTTAATTTAGAAGTTAAAAAATAGATTTAATGTGTATGAATTTGCATTGGTTGATTTAAGCTTCATCTATATTTGTTATCTTTATAAAAATGCAGACAAGTTGTCTTACATTTTTCCTTCCAATTGCACATTTAAAAAAATTCCTCTGAGGCTACTGAAAGGAGCTAGCAGACTGGAAGACCGCTGATGTGATTCAACTTTTCAAGAAGGGTGGTAACAATATAACATGGAATTACAGACCACTGGGTCTCCTATCAGTCATAGGTAAACTACTGGAGAAAATTCTGAAGGAAAAAAATTGTCTCTATTTGGAGAGGCAAGGTTTGATCAGTGGTAGACAGCATGGCTTTGTCAGAGAGACGACATGCCTAACCAACTGTTAGCCTGAGGGTGGATGCAACGGATGTAATTTATATGGATTTCAGCAAAGCCTTTGACAAGATCCTGCATGGGAGACTGATTTTTTTTCTTAGAGAAAAAGCTAAAAGCACATGGGATCCAGGGTGACTTGGCAAGTTGGATCACAATTAGTTTAGTGGCACGAGACAGAGGAAAGTGGGAGGAGAGTGTTTATGTGACTAGAGGCCAGTGTCCATTGCCATACCATGACAATCGGTGCTGGGTACTTAGTGTTCATGATACATACAAAACGATATAGATGTGAATGTTGGGGGGTGCGGGGATGATAAGTAAGTTTACTGATGACAGAGACTAGCTAAGTGGTTGAAAACAAGGGAGAAGTTCTTAGGTTACAGGAGGATATAAACAGATTGGTCAGGTGGCCAGATAAGTGACTGAGGGAATGTTAAGTGTGAGGTATTGTATTTTAGAAGTAGCAAGACAAGGGAGTACTCATAGAATGGAGGGCTCCAGGCAGCTCAGATGAATGATCTTGGGCTGCTTGTCCACAATTCCCTGAAAGTGACCAGACAGGTTAATAGGGTAGTTGAGGCATATGGGACAGTTGCCACAATCAGTTGAGGCACAGATTATAAGAGTAGGGAGGTTATGTTGGAGCTGTTCAGGACTTCGGCTAGGCCACAGCTAGAGTACGATCTGGTCTCTACACTGGAGGAAGTATGTGATTGCACTGGAAGAGTCGCAGAGGAGATTGATCAGGATATTGCCAGGGATGGAGTAGGTTAGCTATGAAGAGAGGCTGGATTAGCTCGGCTTGTTTTCTTTGGTGCACAGAAGGTTTCAGGTGGACCTGATAGAGGTGTGTAAGATTATTAGGGATGGGGTGAATAGATAGCAGCTCTTTCCCTTTGTTGAAGGGTCAGTAACAAGAGGGGCATAATTAAAGATGATTAAAGGAGATGTGAGGAAAAATCTTTTTATCCAGAGTATGGCAAGGAACTGGAATGCAATATCTGGGAGGGTAATTGAGGCAGGTGATCTCACAACTTTTTAAAAGTACTTGGATGAACACTTGAAATGTCATAACAATCAAGACTACGGTCCTGGTGTTGCAAAGTGTGATTAGAATAGATTTAGAGTAACTTTGACAGTACTGACTTGATGGGCCAAAGGGTCCCTTCTGTGCTGTATTGGTTCTATGAAAAATGAGAAATTATGCAAAAGAACTGCGCATTTATCTATTCTTGCCTGCTCTAGATATGCTGTGGATTTTTTGGAGGTGATTTTCATGATATTAATATAATATTAAAGACATAATAGTAAATCACCTTCTAATACAGTCCTCGCTTGCATGTGATGTTGTATCAAACAGTAATTATCTTATGCCACAGGTGCTTGCTATACCTTTTTATTGTTAATAGTGCAGACAAGGGGCCCTATTGTGGAACAATGGTAGTGTGCCTTTGAACAGGTTGATTAGTAAAATAGGTTAAATTTTTTAAAGAGTGCAGACGAGGAAATTAACTGTGAAGCTTGTAAGCTCATGACAATTCTAAATATGTTGAAAGAGAAACTGTTATTTAATCATAAATATTAGAAATAACTGCACTATTTCAAGTGCCACACACAATAAGGAAGCTCTTTTAAATACGTAAATAAATTTTCATTTTATAATGCCTTTTTTGATATTTTTGTAGCTCATTATCTCCAGGAGTGATCTCTCACAGCAACACAGTTGGCAGTCTGAAGCGACCAGACACGACAGAATCTTTGAATTCATCCATGTCTAATGGAACTAATGATACAGGTACTGCTTTACTGAACTGTGTCCTTTTCTGAAATTGAGAATTACATACTCTTTGAAAGGGTCCTGTAATGTTAATTGTTGACCTTTTGCTAAACTAATTTTATTACTAGAGGTACAGTTTATGATACTTTGAAGGAAATATAGTTTTCCATATTTTCATATCTAAAACTAGTTTATAGTACTTCCTGTCTACAATATTGAATGGATGAGTATCACATCTGTTTATTAGGAAGACCAAAAATGACACATCTTATGCAAATTAATGCAATCATTTCTTCTTTTCTAAGTCCCTCTGTAAAACAAGTAGCATGACTAAAATGTTAAGTTTAAGTAAACATAACAATCAGGACATTTTTAAGGACATACTCCAAGCAGGAATAATTGTTAATTACCTCCAAAACTTGCTGCTCGTTTACTGTATTTTTGTCGGCTGTTTGCTTTGCAGTTTGTATGCAAATTCATACGTATATAATACTAATTTTTTTAATGGGTTTTGTGTTCTGTGTGTATTTATTTATCCATGGTGATGTCCAACATTGTACGTTAAAACTTTAATTTACTGACCAAGGTGACAACTGCTTTAGTTTGTGATGCTAACACCACTAAAGTAGAAACAGTGCCATTGCGAGCAATAGGCTGCAACTACATTGATGTCAAGAAATTTATTGGGAAATGTTGAAATAGCAATTTATAAAGGTAACTTAGCAGAAGTTCAATTAAAAATCATGACAAAAGATAATTTCGTTTCCAAAGAGGCAATGTGGATCTCATACACGATATAACATACTCAAAGCTTCCAATGTTTCAAAGTGCAGATCTTTTTATCACAAAGTAACATTCTGTGCATTATCATTCATCACAATTAACCTTAAACAAACCTTCATTTAAATAGATTAGCAAATGAATTCCAAAATCAAACCAAATCTTCATATCTGTTTTGACTGATCTAACAGTGAGATTGTACAGTTTATGGCAAATTCTTTGGCAAAGAAGTCATTCTACACACTGATATCATTCATGCAACAGTATTCACACTGTCTATCATACTGGAATTGAGTCCTCATGGACACCACGAGTACTACTGGACTAATAAGAAATTAATTTGACAGGAGTATTACTGATTTCTGTGAGCAGTTCTGCTGTGGGTTATCCATGAATGTACGGACTTACACCGGGTTAATTAGTAAAATCAAATTTTAAAATGTGAAATTGGTGATTTAAAGGCACTCTGGTCTCCTTTTAAATATAATTTCCAATGGCTTGTTTTATTTCTCAGAGCTGTTTGACACGCATGATGAAAGGGATGATGAAGGTGAGGGGGAATCTGTGGAAGAGCACAAGAGTGTCATTATGCATCTTTTGTCTCAGGTCCGACTGGGCATGGACCTGACCAAGGTAAGGACTTTGAACGATTTGAATTAGAATTAGGTTTATTTTCACATGTACTCATGTGAATACAGTGAAATGTTTACAAAGTTGCCACTTCCAGTGGAAATACAGATGTTGTTTTCAGAAATACTGCTCTGAAAGAGAATAAGGAGTCTGGTAAATCACTTGCTTGCTTACTGTTTGATATAGAGCCACTGGGAAAATAATCATTAACATATATCAGTACTTAATTGTTGATTAGTAATGTACAGATTATTACTTTCAGTTTTTATTTGTCAATTTCTTGAAAAACTGCTTAATTTCTGTTGTTTTTGTTTATCTACTGAAATTAATAAAATGAAAATTCCAATGATAGAAATGTATCTGCAATCTAATAGAGGCATAATCTGACATTTTTCCATTTCTTTTGTTTAAAAAGGTATACCTCTTATTTATTCTATCATTAGTTTATAATTTTGATCTCTTGCACAAAACCATCTTTTCGTTTTAAGTTTGAGACATCATTGAAACTTTTCATTAAACTTGCAGGTAGTTCTTCCCACATTCATTTTGGAAAGGCGATCATTGTTGGAAATGTATGCTGATTTTTTTGCACACCCCGATTTGTTCGTGAGGTAAGCATTCTCTTATTCATGTCACAACTGATGCTAGAAAGGTGCACTGATTCCTTTCTAGTCTCGCTCTTCCACTGGAATAATAAATTTAAATTTAACCAGAATGGTGAATATGGCCAATTATATTGGTTTTAGTTTGAATCTGATGTAGTATTAGAAACCATTCAGCCAGGTTTCTTTAGTCAAGAAAGAATAATGTTTTTATTACAAATAAAAATTAGTCAAACAAACAAAAAAGATTATTGACAAAAACAAGTTTACAACTGTGGAAAGGGGGATGTATTGTATTCTAACATACCCAACTTAATGGAAGACAAATGTCGAAGACCCTATGAACACAACAAACAGAAAATGTAATCAGGACAGATACCATGAATTTCTCAGGAACACCCCCACTCCCAGCCCAACAATTTAGACTCCTTTAGTGACACTTTAGATTACCAAATATTTATGTTTTTTTGAATTCATTCACAGGATGAGGCTGTCACTGCAAAGGCAAATATTTTTTGTCCATTCGTAATTGCCCAGAGGGCAGTTAACAGTCAGCCTAAATGCTGTGGGTCTGCTGTTATATGCAGGTCAGACTAGATAAGGATGGCAATTTCTTCCCCTAAAGGACATCAGTGAACCAAATGAGTTTTTCCATCAATCAACAATGGGTTAGTGGTCAATGTTAGACTCTTAATTCCAGATTTTTACTGAATTATTTCATTTTGCATTATTTGAATTTACTTTTATTGAATCTCATTAAAACTTCTCAAGGAACTCCTGTTGTTCACTTCTGTTAATCTGTCCTTGAAAATCTCTCAAGCTGCTCCTTTCTGGACTATCTCAGTGATTGCTCATATTCTGGATGTTCGCCTTCCTTTCCTAGGAGCATGGTCTTTTAGATTCCTGGAAGTTGCACTCCAGTGCTGATGGTCACAACTCGAACATTTCACAAACAGCAGGCTTTAGCAACCTAGTATTGCCTCTGGGTTCATTTCCTAAACACTAATCTGGTTTAACAGCATAAAGTAAATGCTGCTTTGGACTTCCTTCCCCTTTGCTCGCAGATATACTGGGTACGTTAGTGGCACATGACTTCTTCTGCGGTTCCACAGCTTCCTAGATCCTTTTGAAGCCTTGACTCCAGCGAATAACTCCTAGAACTTCTCCTTTAAATTCTGATAGCGTAGAGCAATCCAACTGATCATGACCAGGTACTGGGTCCCCAATTACACAGATTCATTGTACTTCAGTTGCCTTTTCAGCAGTCCAACGAAACTAGTTCTTTTCCGCATGGAGCTTGATTCTGTCTTTTGCAATTTTGTCTTCTTCAACTACTTGTGTTTTGGAACTGGTAATCCGTTACTGCTGAACTGTTTCAATGACACACTGAAAACCTTGCAACAGGTCCCACCCTTGTTCCAAGACAGTATTAAATGTAACTAATATTAAGGAACAGTCAAAACTAGTAATCAGCAGTGAAACTCAAAATGTCGCAACCCATTGAAACTCTGTGCCTTGAATGTTACAATATTGACCAAGTGTTTCATGTGAAAGCACAAAAATACATACAGATAATAAAGGAACTCATCACATCAGGTTAAATTGGCTATTGCATTGATTTGAAAATCCTGCAACTCTGATAATTCATTTCTATATTTGGAACTGATGTATATACATTACTTTTCAATGAAATCTGCTTTATTTCTAATGTAAGTTATCATTATAAATTTAATCCATGTATAGCCTTATGAAGATATTTTAATCTTTCTGAACTTTGTCAGTAATTACCTTGAAATCTGAGTTATAAAAATTCTTCACACATTGTTTTTGTTTCAGTGATGAACTTTTACACGTGACCTCCAATATTGTATCTGAGCCTGGAAAATGGTACAAATTCGCAAGTTTAGATGTCTAAGTTCCTGACACCGGCTCCCCAATCTGCCTTCTCCTAAGTAGTGGAATTGAATTACACACCCTTGAGATCTATGTTGATTGGAGATCAAGTATTATTCTAGGAGTGAAGAAAATCAGAGAGGCTGAGTTACTGCTTGTGCATCTTGTTATGGTGGAAAATTGGCAGATTGCTAAGGCACGTCTCTTGACCATCTAGTCACTGAGAATAATGTATAGGATCAGTTACCTGACCACAGAGCCTTTCAGAAAGGTTGTTCTTGCCACATTTGTTGTGTGTTAGTGTATTACTATCCAATGAAACAAAACTTCCACATTTTGTTCCTTCAAGTATTGTAGACCAAAGTGACCCAAGAGACCGAATGGTACAGGTTGTCAAATGGTACCTGTCAGCCTTTCATGCTGGTCGCAAGGGATCTGTAGCCAAGAAACCATACAATCCCATTTTAGGAGAGATCTTCAAATGTCATTGGAATCTCCCCGAGAATGAAGTAGAAGAGAATACAGTAAGTTTATTTTTCTAATTATCATTTATTATGATCCCGACTGATATTAACTGACAAGTCAGATCTTGGAATGAAATTCAGCTTGATGTATCGTATGTTGGTTTTTGCTTTTAGCGAGGTGGTCTTCTACGGAAAAACAAGCCATGCAGTAGTGCAAGTTTGTTTCGGAGATAATAGGAACTGCAGATGCTGGAGAATCTGAGATACCAAGGTGTGGAGTTGGATGAACACAGCAGGCCAAGCAGCATCAGAGGAGCAGGAAGGCTGACGTTTTGGGCCTGGACCCTCCTTCAGAAATAGGGGAGGGGAAGGGGATTCTGAAATAAATAGGGAGAGAGGGAGAGGCAAATAGAAGATGGATGGAGAGGAGACAGACAGGTCAAAGAGGCGGGGGTGGAGCCATTAAAGATGAGTGTAGGTGGGGAATTGGGGAGGGGTAGGTCAGTCCAGGGAGGACGGACAGGTCAAGGGTGCGGGATGAGGCTAGTAGGTAGGAAATGGGGTGGGCCTCCTACCCTCCCTCGACCTCTTCATCTCCATCTGCCGTTGAGACATCAATCGCCTCAACCTCTCCACCCCTCTCACCCACTTCAACCTCTCCCCGACAGAACGTGCAGCCCTCCGCCCCCTCTGCTCCAATCCCAACCTCACCATAAAACCCGTGGACAAGAGAGGCACAGTTGTAGTATGGAGCACTGATCTCTACATCGCCGAGGCCAGGCGCCAACTCTCTGACACCACCTCCTACCGCCCCCTTGAGCATGACCCCACCCCCAACCACCAAACCATCATCTCCCAAACCATCCACAACCTCATCACTTCAGGTGACCTCCCACCCACAGCCTCCAACCTCATCGTTCCTCAACCCCGCATTGCCTGCTTCTATCTCCTTCCCAAAATCCACAAACCCGACTGCCCTGGTCGACCCATTGTCTCCGCCTGCTCCTGCCCCACTGAACTTATCTCCACCTGTCTCGACTCCATTTTCTCCCCTTGGTCCAGGGAGACTCTACCTACGTCCGTGATGCCACCCACGCCCTCCACCACCTCCAGAACTTCCAATTCCCTGGTCCCCAACACCTCATCTTTACCATGGACGTCCAGTCCCTATACACCTGCATTCCCCGTGCACATGGCCTAAAGGCCCGCCGCTTCTTCCTGTCCCGCAGGCCCGACCAGTCCCCTTCCACTGACACCCTCATCCGCTTAGCTGAACTCATCCTCACCCTCAACAACTTCTCTTTCAATTCCTCCCACTTCCTACAGACAAATGGGGTGGCCATGGGTACCTGCATGGGCCCAAGCTATGTCTGCCTCTTTGTAGGTTACGTGGAACAATCCCTCTTCCATACCTACAATGGCCCTAAACCGCACCTCTTCCTCCGTTACATCGATGACTGTATCGACGCCGCCTCATGCTCCCACGAGGAGCTCGAACAGTTCATCCACTTCACCAACACCTTCCACCCCAACCTGAAGTTCGCCTGGACCATCTCTAATACCTCTCTCTCCTTCCTGGACCCCTCTGTTTCCATCTCTGGTAATCACCTGGAAACCGATATCCATTTCAAGCCCACCGACTCCCACAGCAACCTCGAATACACCTCCTCCCACCCACCTTCCTGCAAAAATGCCATCCCCTATTCCCAATTCCTTCGCCTCCTGTACTCCCAGAATGAGGCATTCCACTCCCAAACATCTCAGATGTTCTCGTTTTTCAAGGACCGCAACGTCCCCCCCCCTCAGTGGTCGAGAACGCCCTCGACCGCGTCTCCTGCATTTCCTCCAACTCATCCCTCACGCCCCGTCCCCGCAATAATAACCAAAACAGAATCCCCCTCGTCCTCACGTTCCACCCCACCAACCTCCGGATCCAACGCGTCTTCCTCCGACACTTCCGCCATCTGCAATCCAAAGACGTTTTTCCCTCCCCACTCTTATCTGCTTTCTGGAGGGACCACGCTCTCCGGGACTCCCTTGTCTGCTCCACACTCCCCTCCAGCCCCACGGCACCCGGCACTTTTCCCTGCAACCGCAGGAAGTGCTACACTTGCCCCTTCACCTCACCCCCATCCCAGGCCCCAAGAAGACTTTCCACGTCAAGCAGATGTTCGCCTGCACATCTGCTAATGTGGTATACTGCATCCGCTGTTCTGTTGTGGCTGCCTCCTACATCGGGGAAACCAAGCGGAGGCTTGGGAACCACTTTGTAGAACACCTACGTTTGGTTCGCAATAAACAACTGCACCTCCCAGTCATGAACCATTTCAGCTCCCCCTCCCATTCGTCTGATGACATGTCCATCCTGGGCCTCCTCAGTGCCACGACGATGCCACCCGAAGGTTGCAGGAACAGCAACTCATACTCCGCTTGGGAACCCTGCAGCCCAATGGTATCAATGTGGACTTCACAAGCTTCAAAATCTCCCCTCTTCCTACCGCATCCCAAAACCAGCTCAGCTTGTCCCCACCTCCCTAACCTGTCCTTCCTCCCACCTATCCCTCCCTCCCCACCTCGAGCCCCACCCCCATCTCCTACCTACCAACCTCATCCCGCCCCCTTGACCTGTCCGTCCTCCCTGGACTGACCTATCCCCTCCCTAACTCACCACCTACACTCACCTTTACTGGCTCCGTCCCTGCCTCTTTGACCTGTCTGTCTCCTCTCCACCTATCTTCTCCTCTATCCATTTTCTATCCGCCTCTCCCTCTCTCCCTATTTGTTTCAGAACCCCCTTCCCCTCCCCCATTTCTGAAGAAGGGTCTAGGCCCGAAATGTCAACTTTGCTGCTCCTTTGATGCTGCTTGGCCTGCTGTGTTCATCCAGCTCTACACCTTGTTATCGTAGTGCAGATTTGGTTTGGGCAATGAAGCATTACAATATCAGAAATGAGCCTTTCTCAGTTTTGCATAATCCCCTTTGGGTTTAAACCATACACTTCTGGTCTCAAACTTTTAAACATTGAGGTAAGTTCTTCCTTAACAGTCCTGAACTGCATCCCTTTCTCAGGTGCAACTGTTTCATACATCCAGCTTCAGCCATGACTGTTGCACACTACACATACTGAAACTACAGCAATTTTTTTTCCAAGCAATAGGTGCTTTCCCAGCTCAAAAGATGTAAAGTCAATGTCTGACTACTTAAACTAAAAACCTAATGTTTACTTGGTTCACTTGTAAAAGCCTCCCTGTGCAAACAAATTCGCATAAGCTTCCATGAACTATGTTTTTAAGGTTGCTTTTTAAATAAGTAATCACCTTGGCTAGAGAAATACCTGCAAGGAAATTATTAAACCACTTCAGACATTCAAAAAACATATATCAATTGTTAAAAATTCAAAAATCCAAAATAAATTATATTAATACGTATGTATTAATTACATGTCTTGCATTACAGATCTTTTCAGTAAAATTGATTTACTTTACTTTCTGAGTTTCTTCCTGCAGTCATGCTGTGCCATGAATGGCTGATAAAATACAGAAGAAGATTATGCTTCTGTCTTACCAACTGAGAGGAAAGCTTGCAAGCATAAAAAATGCTGACAAAAAAATTCAACAAGTTCCTTCCAGTTGACATCTCCTTGAAAAGTACTCTTTCCTTCTTCCTCTCAGACCATGTCTCTAATTCATTTTTTCTGTCTCTCATTTCCTGCCCTCTTTTTTGTTTTTGCTTGCTTGTTATCAGTGTTTCTTTTCCTAGCATTTTATGCTGATGTTTATGACTATAATAATGTGGCCTGTTAATTCCGTGTTGGACTTCCAACCAGTTGATTTTGATTCAGTGTTGATTTGTATGTAGCAGCACTTTACCAAATCCCCACCACTCCAAAACTGTATGGATTGCTCCGTTAGGCTTCAAATAGGTGAATGAGAAATAAATCTATGAACGCATGAAAAGATCTTACACCAAAAAGTTTAATTAGTATTGAAATCTGCTTGCAAACATTTCTACTGTTAACAATAGTTCCAAATGTCAAGATGCATGACTGTTTTGAATTTCACCAATGAATGATATTCAGCTTGTGACTTTCTTTCAATCTCTCACTGTTGATAAAATGAAGAATGAAGCAGCACAATCTTTACTTTTGCTGCCCCAAAAGCTTTTCAAATGTCATAACTCCAGTTGTGAAATCTGCTAAGTCCCACCTGATTTTGCTATATGTCATGAGATGCACACAGTTTAGAACATCGTATTTTTTGAAGAATATCTCTAATTTTCACGTAGTGCCTTTTTAATATAGAATAATGCCTCTTGGTTCTCAATCATCTTGCATAACACTTGTTGCAGATAAATGATGAGCAAAGCTGCTGGTCTACATGGATGCAACTGTCTGGAGAATTAATTATAGGAGGCAGATGAATTGCACTGGTCTTCACTATAGAAGATGCAAGCAACATGTCAGAAATGATTATATATCAAGAAATGTGAGAAAATCATCAGGGAAGCAAATTTTTGGAGCTGAAGGTGAAAGGTCCCTGGGTCCTATTTTCTAAAACTCCTTGGACTCAGGAAAAGTTCCATTACATTAGAGAATGGCAAATATAATTCCTTTGTTCAATAAGTTGGGAGACAGAAAACAGACAACTGCAGACCAAGCAGTTTAATATCTATCACAGGGGAGATTTCAGAAGCTATTATTAAAAGTTATTATCGTATCAGGGAATCTAGAAAAGGTAATGGTAATCAAGCAGAGTCAATATGGTTTTATGAAAGGGAAATCAAGTTTAACCAAATTTATTTGAGGATGTAACATGATGTCGATAAAGGGGATCCAATGAATGTACTGTTCTTAGATTTCCAGAAGCCATTTGATAAGGTTCCACATGAAAATTTATTGTGGAAAATAAAAGGTCAGGGTATAAATGATAATATATTAGCATGTGTAGAAGATTGAGTAGGCAACTGGAAGTAGAGCAGGCATAAATGGATCATTTTCTGGTTAGCAAAATTTTACAAGTGGAAGCCACAGGGATTGGTGCTGGGGCCTCAACTTTTAAAAACTTAATATATATTTCTTGGATCTGGTTGCTAAAATTGCTGATGATACATAGATAGGTAAGTTTTGAAGAGGACAGAAGGAGACTAAAAAGACTCTACATGAGTTAAGTGAGTGGGCACAGATCTGGTAAATTGAATAGACTGTGTCCATTTTCCAGGGAGAATACAAATGAAGCATAATGGTTAGAGATTGCAGAGCTCCGAGTTGTAGAGGGATCTCGATGTTCTAGGGCATGAATTACAATACAAGAAGTAATTAGGAAAGCTGATAGAATGTTATTGTTTATCGTTAGTAGAATTGACTAAAACTAGAAAGATTATGCTTCATTTATATAGGGTTTTTGTGAGACCACATCTGGAGTACTGTGCACAGTATTGTTTTCCTTATTTTAGAAAGGATGTAATCACGTTAGAAGCAGTTCAGCGAAGGCTGGGTTGTCAGGAAAAGTTGCATAGGCTCGGCTTGTTTCTGCTAGTCTAGAAGAGTCAGAGGACATCTGATTGAAACATCTAAGGTCTTGACAGGGTGTATGTGGAAAGAATATTTCCACTTGTGGGAGAGACTAGAACTGGGGATTATTGTTTCATGACTTGGTAAAACTAAGATTTTGAACTGTACTTTAATTCCAAGATCCACCTCAATTCCAATTATAGAGTTAATCTAAAGTTCACTAGTTGTGATTAGTAACAAGACCCATTCAGGTATAAATATGTTTTCACAATTTTTACAGAATTTATTGTTTGTCATAACAATACAAAAGAAATAATGCATAATAAAAGAAGTTCGCAGCGTATCCGCATTAGGGCCACAGTTTGGGATACTGATTTGACCGGGCTCCAGAATCATCATCTGTTCTATTCTGAAGTAGTTCTTCTCTCTTCAGTCTAACTTCTCGTGCATCAAAGCACTAAAACCCAGACCTTATTGACCCTTGCTAGCAACGACCAGTTAGGCTATTCGTGCATCTGCCTAGAGCATGTAGTGTCATCTGGTGATTACAGTCTTCCCAACTGTCTCAAATGATACATCAAAAAATTCTGGAAAATCTATCAATATCCTGTAACTACAGCAACTTTGGTATGACTCCACAATAACTGTTGAAGCCGAAAACAAATTAAAGCTCTCAATGACTTTACAAAATAATACATATGGGCCTTTTACATACCTGAGATGACAAAACCAAACCATTTTAAAATAGCTGTGTCTTTGAGTAAGAGCTGTGCCCAAATCAAAACATTCTTTATATGTGTTAGTAAGTTTAAATTAGGCTGATCCGTAAAATAGCAAATACAAAACTGCAAACTGGTGACCTTGCTTTCGACCTGACTATATAGCTTCTTCTAAACAAATTGTTTGACAATTAATCATATTACAGCAGGATATAATTTAATTCCTCATGCTCAATAGAGTCAAAATTATCCAGTATTGAAAAATATTTTCATTCATTACTAGCAATGTAACAGAAATAGTAAGGGGTAAGATGAGTTCTAAAGTGGGAAAGGAAGAAACTTGACAAAGGAGAAACACAGGTAATACATTTCAATAAAATACTCATCAGTCACAACGAAGTTGGTTTCAGCAAATTTGTAATCCAGTGGTCTGATTTATGCAACAATTGTTTTATAATTTTCTTTTTTGGCAAACCTGTTCACGTTGAACCTCGTGTTGCAGTGTACAGATATAAATAATTTTGCAGAGCTTTGGCACATCTAAATACATTTTGAATGCTCATGTTCCCCTCCCACCCACAACCTTGTCACAGGAATCTGTTGCTGAAGGTCCAGTTCCAGAGGCTAGCCAGAACAGTGTGACATTTGTAGCAGAGCAGGTGTCACATCACCCACCAAGTAAGTTTATTTCAATAATCTCATTAAATATATCCAACTGAAAATTACCGTTCTTTAATACGTGACCTTTGTTACCATTTTCCAGGCAAGTGACTTTACTAGCATTTAGAGCTAGAATATGAATGTCAAGACCCATGAGTCTACAGAACAGATTTGCTGGAATTGTCAAAAGACTTAGTTGTGTGAAGAGATAAGAGAGCGTGGGTTTGTGCTTCTTAGAGCAGAGAAAGCTATGTTTCTAAAGAGATGTTAAAATTGGGAGGTTTCAATTAGGGTAAATAGGAAGGAACAATTTCCTCTGGCAGAAGGGTTAGTAACCAGAGGACACAGAGAAAGGTAAGTTGCAAAAGAACTGGTGAGAAGATGAGAATTTTTCTAATGCAGCAAATTATTGAGATCACTGGAATCAAACTGAGTCCCTAGTGCTATGAGGCGGCAGTGCTAACAACTGAGCCACCGTGCCAATGGAGTCAGGCTCTCAAGTTGTTGAACTTGTTATTGAGTCTTTGAGGTTGCAGGGTCTGCAGTCAGAAAATGAGATACGTTTCTTCGAGCTTGCACTGCAGCTTGCTGGAATACTGCAACATGTCTGCAACAAAAATGTTAGCGTTGGAACATGGTGGTGTGTTGAAGTGGCAGGAACTGGAAGCTCAAGGTCATTTTTGCAGACAGAACATAGGTGTTGTGCGAAGTGGTCATCTAGTCTATGTTTCATTTCCCCAATGTAGAGGAGACCATGTTGTGAGGAGCAAACACAATAGACTAGATGGCATACGGTGCAGGTGAATCACTGAGTCACCTGGAAGGTATGTCTGGGGCCTTGGGTGATGGGAAGGGAGAAGGTAAACGGCCAGGTGTTACGCCTTCTACAGTTGCATGGGAAGATGCCATAGGGGTGTGAGATGGTGTTGGGAATGAAAAGTGGACCAGAGGGAATGGACCTGTGGGGAATCACAAATATAAATTGGAATCCAGCCTTGTTGAGGTGTTAATGGTGTGAAACGTGACATAGAATGCATGACCGTTTTGTCACTGGTGCTTCATTTGATAATGTCCACCCATTTTTGGGGAAATACTTCTGTGATTTACCATCAATTCTAATTGAAACTAAGTCAGCGGCATAAATAGACTAGAATTCAGGAAACTGTTTAACCATCAAATTTTGTTTTCCTACCTATCCAATCCATCACTCCTAAATGGGAATTTCTGCTTAATGAGTTCCAGTAACAATTTGATGAGTTTTAGAACATGCTCAACAAACATGCATATCTGATACAATTTACTCTGTTTAATCTTTTCAGTTTTGCCTGAGTTGTTTATTAAGAAATATCTGAGGGCGGGATGGGTTCCCAAAACAGTATTTCACTTTTTACAGAGGTAGTGTGATTATACTACACTGTAGCTGATAATTTTCACATTTAAAATGTGTGAATAGAAGGGCATTTGTCAGTATGGCAGTGTTCATCGCCTGCTGAATATTTACCCTTGGAAGTGATGATTCTAGCAACGAGGTATATTCAACTTGTGTTAAACTTTGATTTTGTACATTTTTTTGTTTACAAGTTACCACTGAAATCTAAGAAACCACATAAGATTTCAGGATGCTGCAGCATTTTCTAAAGGAACTAAACAAAAATCAGATTGATTTTTATTGTCACGTGCACTGAAAGACAGTGAAAAGCTTTGTTTACAAGTGGTACAGGCAGACACAGCAAGCAAAGGATGTCCAGATGAATAAGATTTGGAGGCGTACAGGTTATATTGCAGGTCACATTATTTGAGGCTAGAGTCCATCCAACAGTCTGATAACGGCTGGAAAGAAGCTGTACCTGAACCTGCTTGTGTGTGTGTTCAGGCTTCATGTATCTTTGCCTAACAGAAGAGGTTGTAGGAGGTCATTACTGGGGTGTGATGGGTCTTTGCTGATATTGGCTGCCTTTCCGTAACAGCGAGCCATGTAAATAGAGTCCATGGATGGATGGTTGGCTTCCGTGATGGTCTGGGCTGTGCACACCACCTTCTGTAGTTTGTTATGGTCTTGGGCAGAGCAGTTGCCATATCAGGCCATTACATACGCGACAGTATGGTTTCAATGGTGCATCTGTAGAAGTTGGTGAGGGACCTTACGGACATGCCAAATTTCCTCAGCTGCCTGAGGAGGAAGAGGCATTGTTGTGCCACCTTGGCTGTCGCATTTACAGGGAGTCCAGTAGGGGGCTGAGGATGCATCCTTGGGGGGCTCCAGTGTTGAGTGTTATTGTGGAGGATGTGCAGTTACCTGTACTCACTGCGGCCTAGGGGTCAGAAAGCTGAGGATCCAATTGCAGAGGGTGGAGCTGAGACCAAGGTCATGCAGTTTTCTATGTTTTATATTGGAGTAGAAGTCATTGTTCTTGTGATCTAGTGTTTAATAGCAATTCCAAATGTGTTTCTTTCTAACAGTTACAATCTCTTAATTTTGGATACTCCCTTCAGCTCAGCTCTCCACAAGGCAGTCTGCATCGATGTTTGTTTACTCGTTTAATTAACCAATTGTCTGGTGGTTTATGCATTGTATACCTTATGCTCTGCAGAATATTTTATTATGTAGTACAGACTGACTTGAGTTTTCAATGCTAATAAGCAATTTTAAAAGACATTTTTCTCCTTATTTGGGCAACCTGTCGGTTTCTGTGATTACTTGTCTTGAGCAACATACCCTCCCTCACTTCCCCGTAGCCCAAAGAAAATTTGGTAAGGTACACAGGCCTTTAAGATTTTTTTTGTACAACAGCTTAGAGGCCAACTTGTACATGGCCCGTGCAGAAACTTTCAGATTGTAATGTAGCTTTGAAGCTTGTAGGGAAAATTACTCACGAGGTATGTCAGAGCAATTTACTGCCTTGCTTTTTAACCATCTGTTGTACAGGTTAATACCTCGTCAATTTCAAATTTTCAAATGATAGTAAATTTGATTTGGAGAATTGGCCTTCTGTCTGCCTGTGTATGAAGGAATCTGACAAAAGGGTGGGTAAATGGTGGAATTATTTTCTCACATAGGGAGGAAACACTAACTTGGACTGTACATGCCAAATAGCCTATTTAATGCTGTAAGTTTTATGTATTTCCATATTTTGTCAGTCGGTTGTGCAGTTTACTGCAAATAAATAATGATCCAATGAGAGAAAAATGTCTTTGTCATGATTTCCCCTCATGTTTCTTACAGTTTCAGCATTTTATGCAGAATGCTCCTCAAAAAAGATACAATTCAATGCTCACATCTGGACTAAATCAAAGTTTCTTGGAATGTCTATAGGAGTACATAACATAGGACAGGGTAAGTTTCTTTGCCGAGCCTTGTACAAAGATGTCTGCATTTTCATTTTATCAAACTTATGGCAATTTGTGGAATTTTCTTTGTTAGTCATAGGGATGTAAAGCACAAAAACAGACCCTTCAGTCCAACTTGTGCATGCTGACCAGTTATCCTAAATTAATCTAGTTCCATTTGCTAGCATTTGGCCCATATCCCTCTTAAACCCTTCCTATTCGTGTACCCATCCAGATGCCTTTCAAATGTTGTAATTGTACCAACCTCCACTGCCTCCTCTGGTAGCTTGTTCTGTACACACACCACCCTCTGCATTGAAAAAGTTGTCCCTCGGGTCCCTTTTAAATCTTCTCCCCCCTCACTTAAAGCTATGCTCAGTAGTTTTGGACTCCCCTACCCTGGGGAAATGACCTTACCTGTTCACCTTATCAGTACCCCTTATGATGTTATAAACTTTTATAAAGTCATCCCTCAGTCTCTGACACTCTAGGAAAAATACTGAGCCTTTCTCTATAGCTCAAACCCGCCAACTCTGGCAACATCCTTCTAAATCCTTTCTGAACCCTTTCGAGTTTGATAACATCTTTCCTATAGCAGGGAGGCTAGAATTGAATACAATATTCTGAAAATGGCCTAACAAATGTCCTGTCCAGCCACAACATGACCTCCCCACTTGTATAGTCAATGCACTGTCTACTTTTGTTCTGTCTACTACTTCCCCTTCCCTCTCTCCTGAAAAATGTAGTTCCACGTTTCCATAGGCAACAGTCATTTCCCTCCACCATTCCCCCCCACCCCGCCATAAATGCCTAACTGACCATTATGCCTGAACCTTTGGCCACATTTGGCATCAGTTGTGGTTTCATCTCCTGTAACCAACATTGATGGATTCCCAGCTGAGTGTTTCCATTTATGGATCAGGTGCAAGAACAATGGCTGACTTTAATTTTTCTGAACTAAACACACTGTAACAATTGAACTGTTGCTTTTGAAATGAATGCATGCAATACATATCAAAT
Source organism: Ginglymostoma cirratum (assembly GCA_024137785.1). NCBI lineage: Eukaryota > Metazoa > Chordata > Chondrichthyes > Orectolobiformes > Ginglymostomatidae > Ginglymostoma > Ginglymostoma cirratum. Next base: position 856,453 of record JAHRHZ010000038.1, read on the forward strand.
AATTGAACTTGGGCCTTGTCTGATGCAAGGTTGTGACTTTGCAGCTGAGTTACTGGGGAAACCACAGTGCTTTTAAAAAATAAAGATGCAACAACCATTTAATCTATAATGTAAATTGCCTCACTTTGGTAGTTGTGGATCCTCCTTCAGATGGAATTTATGCCACCAGAGACCTGCTTCACAAACACACCACATGCTACACTTCATGCAGTTATGCATGGAAGCAGAGAGGTTGATCAAGAATCAGCCTTGTCCAGACATATTAGTGTTTCAAATCAGTCATTTCTGCAGATTTCTACTCACAAAAGTTCACTAGGAGTTTGAATTAAGAGCACAAAATGCTGGAAATAATCCACTTGTCAGGGAGAACCTGAAGAGAAAAGGAAACTACTATTCTTAACATTTAAATAATGGGCCATTATGAGGACATGAGAGCTGAATTGACTAAAGTGATTTGGCAAATTGGGTTAAAGGATAGGTCAATAGAGATGCAGTGACAGACTTTAGAGGAAAATTTCAGAAGGCACAGAAGAGTAAGAAAAATTTCAATGGAAGGATCCACCAATCATGGTTAACTAGAAAAGTTACAGATAGCATCAAACTTAAAGAAAAAAAAATACAATTGCGCAAAGGCAGGTGGCATGTCAGAAGATTGGATAAAATATAAAAAGCAAGTAAGATAACTAAAAAAATTAAGGATAGAAAAGTTGGAGTACAGCAGCAAGCTGGACAGAGTTTTGGTAACGGTTACTATATTTTTTAAAATGTTGACAAATGAACATCGGTACATAGAAAGTGAGTCTGGAGAAATAATAATGGAAATTAAGAAGATGGTTGATAATTTGAAGTGGTATTTTGCATGGGTCTTCATTATTGAGGATACACACATCTCAGCAGCCGTAACTCAGCACAGAGAAAGAGGAACTCCAGAAAATAGCAATCACCAGAAAAGTGATACTGATTAAAATGTTGGAGCAGTGGGCTGACAAGTTCCCAGTTCCTGATGAACTTCATCTTAGTGTCTTAAAAGAATAGCTAGTAAGCTAGTTGATGCATTGTTTTCAATTTTCCAAAATTGTCTTGAATCAGGGAAGATCCTGTTAGATTGGAAGATGAATTTCACTCCTTCGTTCGAAAAGAACAGGAGACAGGAAGTAGGTAAATACAGGCCACTGAGCTTATGTGTCATAGGGAAAATGTTAGAAGCTGTTATTAAAGAAATTAGGGAAGGTCACAGAGAACTTCGAGCAGAGTCAGCTCACTTTATCAACAGGAAAACATATTTAACCAATCTATCGGAGTTATTTTTGAGGATGTACTGTGGATAAAGGTCAACCAGTGAATATACTATCCTTAAGCTTTTTGTTGGCTTATGATGAGGTGCCACATCAAGGTTATTGCTGAAAATAAAACATCACAATGTAAATGGTAGCAAATTGACATGGATGAAAGATTGAATGGCTATTAGGAAGTAGAGAGCAGGTACAGGTAGTTCGTTAATGTGAATTTTCTGCTGTACAGATACAGCGATTTTCTATTGTGATTTCCAATATAACACGGTTTTCTACAGCGCGAGGTTACACAAGAACGCAACTAGCATGTTATAGGAAAATTCACTGTATAAATTCATCTTTTATTAGATGATAAAATGTAACCAAATAATGTACTGAGACTGATGCTGGGACCTCAATTGTTTATAACTTACGTATATAACTTGGATGCAGGGATGAACAGTTTGGTCACCAAACTTGCTGATGGCATAAAGGAAGGTAGGAAAATAAGTTGTGAAGAGGATACAGCATTACAGAGGGTTATAGATAGGTTAACAGAGTGGGAAGTGATCTGGCAAATGGACTATAATGTGCCAAAATGTGAAATTGTCCATTTTGGCATCAAGAATAAAAATTAAGCATATCAGAAAAATGGTGAAAGATTGCAGAATTCTGATATGCAAATAGATATCAGATATCTAATGTATGAATCACAAAAGTTTAGAGTGCAGGTACATTAAGTAATTGGGAAAGTAATTAGTAATGAAGATCTTGAGTCTTTAGAACGCTTCAGAAAAGATGGTGGAAGTCCTTGAATATTTTTATGGCTCACGTAGATAGAATCGTGTCAAGCAAGGGAATTAAAGGTTGTCAGAAGTAGGGTTGATGTTTGTTATGAGGTAAGTAAAGAAACGGAAGATGGACCTGCAATAAAGATGTGCATGTAATTGTGGAATTATTACCAATAACTCCTGCCTAGAATAAAGGGTAGGATGTTTACAGTCTGAAATTATTGAATACTGTGTTGAAACAGGAATGGAAGGCAGTAAGGTGACTAATAAATCCAATGAAAAGGTGCTATTTCTCAAGCTTATATTAACGTTCATTGGAACCATGTAGGATGGTGAGGATAGCTAGGTCAAAAATGATAGATATGGAACAGGCAATTAAAATGGCAAGTGACATGAAACTTGGGAATTCTACTTGCAGACTGAACAGAGGGGTCATGTAAAGCAATTACCCAATCTGTGTTCTGCCAGTGCAGTGGAGACTGCAGCATAAATGGTGAAAACAATAAACTAAACAGAAAAAAGCTTAACTAATTTGCTGTTTCACCTGAAAGTTTACTGTGTTGAATGTGGAGGCTGGTAGGGTAGAAGATGAGGATCAAGAGAACCATGTTGAAGCACTGGGAGGGAGGGCAAAGAGGTGAGAACAGACGTTCAGGAATAAATTGACATGTATAAGGATTCTATCACCCACAGCAGAGGCAATCATCATTTGAGGAAAAGGGAAGGTATGTAACAAGTGTTCAGTTATAAAGTTGCATCATCAAAATAAATCAGAGAGGGAGAGAATAAGGTGGAATTGAATGGAGTTCTTACAGGAAATGAAGTGGAAGTATAGTTGAGGTAACTGGGAGCTTTAGGCTTGTAATAGATATTAGCTGATAGCTAGCCTGCAGACAGAGAAGCCAAGAAAGAATTCGACATGAACCACGTGAAGGCAAGGTAAGAGTAGAAACTGAAACCAAAGTTGATGAAATTTTCTAGTTTCGCGTTACAGCAGAAAACTGAGGGTAAAATATGCAACATCTTGACCAGAGAACTGCTCTGCACTAACTAGCTCACACAGAAATTCCACACATAAGCTGTGAACCTATCTCTTGCATGCCAAATGCTTGTTCTTCCTTACTATAAATAACAAAAATTATGGGATAAGCATTCACAGCTCTAACCCTGGATCATACTTTTAAAAAGTGCACTTCTGGAAGTGTTTAGCAAATACTGCAACCTTGGGTTTATGGCGCAGGACTTGTTTTACACATTGGGAAAGAAGCCTACTACTTTTGGCTAACTCAGCACCTTCCAAACTCGCAACCTCTACTGTGTAGAAGGACAAGGGCAGCCGACATATAGGCAGAACAGCGCCATCTGCAAGTTTTCCTCCTAAGTGCTTTCACTGTTGTAGGTGAAACCTCTGGAACTCTGTCTCTGTTAGTGCTGTAGGTTTATCTAAGTCTTGTGGACTGCACTGGTTCGAGGAGTTAGATCACCATCACTTTCTCAAGTACAATTAAAGTTGGGCAGTAGAAGTGCTGGACATATTCACATAAAGAAAGGTAGATGCACTCCCACGAACTTTCTGTAGGATTTGACAGCTGGAACCAAAAACTAATATGATGCCTGAGGCCCTGCTTCAAGGATAGGATGGTAGAAACGCACTTTTTCACATCAGAGACACTACCTGATGACAAAGGGAATGGCAATATCACTTCTGGGCCACCGTGACATGACAATTAGCAGCAACAGCAAATATGACCACAACACATGGTTAACATTTCATGTGTCATTTGTGACAGAATCTTTGATCTCTTGAGCCATCAGCGAAAGTGCAATTACTTCATCCCCAATAGATTCGCTGCATGTCTATCATTTTGCACAGATGGAAGAATGCCAGTGATGTGTTGTTGATTTTTATCGTCAGGAATTTTGAATTTTTTTAGACTTTACCTTCATTAATTTTCAGTTTATCTCAGATTTTCCTTGGCTTGCAAATTTGTCACTTTGCAAATTCCTATTATCTACACTAAAAGTTTATTTCTTTCATATGACAGGGTGTGTCTCTCTACTTGATTATGATGAGCATTATATTCTTACTTTTCCAAATGGCTATGGAAGGCAAGTATTGTCTAACTGTGCTACCACTTTAAATGTTCATGTCCATCCATATATATTACGAGAAACCAGTTTGTTTATTATCAGCTGTTGTCTTCTCTTCCTCTGTGGCATGGTAACCTCTGGTGTTGTTGAAGGATCTATCTTTGGTTACCTCTATTTTCTGATTTACATGCTACCCTTTAGTGACATCTGCAAACTACATGCCAGTTTTCACATGTGACACTGACAACATCCAACTCTACCTCACAGCTACCACTTTTCTCATCCCACTGTTACCGCTAAATTACCAGACTGCTTATCTGACAACCAGTACTGGATGATCAGAAGTCACCCCCAAATTAAATACTGGGAAGACTGAAGTTACAGTCTTTGGTCCCGACAACAACCTCCACATGCTATCCACTAACTCCTAATCTTCCTGGCAACTGAGGCCAAACCAAAATGTTTGCAAACTTGGTGTTGTATTTGGCCTAGCAGTGATCTTCTGACCGTATATCCGCTTCATCACTAAGAACATCTTTGTTCTACCTCTAACATAACTCCAACCCCACCTCAGCTCACCAGCTGTAAATATGCTAATCTGAGGCTTTTGTTGCCTCTAAACTATAATTAATTATCCAAATCTACTCTTGACTGATCTCCCACACTCTAATTTCTGGAAACTAAGGTTATCTAAAATTGTTTTTCTGGTCCTTACTCATAGCAAGTCTTTTTACCCATTATACCTGTGGACCATAACCTGCAATGGCTCCAATTAAGCAGTGTTTTAAATCAAAATTGTCTTTCCTGTTTTCAAGTCTGACCGTTGTCTCGGCGCCCCCTCATCCCTCCCAATAATTCTCTAGACCATGGCACTGCTCTGATTTTGGTCTCATACGTGTATCCCTAACTTTAATTGCCTTATCATTGATGACCTTGCTTTCAGAAGCCTGGTCCTGAGCTCAGGAATAACTTCCTTCCACCTGTTTTGCTTGTGATCTCACTTTTCTCCTTTGCAGAACTCCTTAACACCACCTCATTTGATCAAGCTGTCTATTATCTGCTCTAATATTCCCTAACATGGCTCCATGTCCAATTTTACTTTATAACATTGATGCAGCTCCTTTGTACATTTTATCAAAGGCACTCTATCAGTGCATGTTGATATAGTTCTAATTGGAAATTATGGTATATTTTATGATATTTAGACTTTTTTTTCCAATTTTATCTAACAGGTCAATTCTGACGGTCCCATGGGTGGAATTAGGAGGTGAATGCAGCATAACCTGTGCAAAAACAGGATACAATGCCAATATTACATTTCATACCAAGCCTTTCTATGGAGGCAAGAAACACAGAATAACTGCTGAAATATTGTAGGTTTATATCAAATATTTTAATATGTTGATTTCTTTTTCAAAATCAGTAGTAACTTGCAAAAAATCTTTTATTTGCTATTTTAGTTCTCCAAATGACAAGAAGTGCTTTGCCTCAGTTGAAGGAGAGTGGAATGGAGTGATGTATATTAAATGGAGTACAGGGGTAAGCTGTGTCCCAAAGATGAAGATGACGATTACTTTGTTTATGTACTGCTTTTGTAGTGAAACAAACTAAATGATTAATGCTCACATCGTTGCAACTATGGATATAAATATCATTTTATAGTATCCATTTAAAATATTAAATCAGTAAACCATTTAAATGTTACAGGACTGTTTACTAAACTAAAATACCAATACATTTCTTTCAACTTCTGCAGTTTAAATTATTCTCACCAAAGAAGATAAAGAGCAATGGGTAAATCTACAGAAACGGTAGCAATGTAATATCCTCAACCTTTACTTAATGCCTTTCCAAACAAAAAAAGTCTATGGCAGTTTTTCTAATGTTTTAAATATTAGTGGCAATATATTGATGGGAAGACCAATACATATCATTTAACCATTGCTGTTTTACATCCCTAGTTGCAACTGGATTACTATATTATTCATTACTTTTTACTAGAGCTGGGACCAAAACTTATTTTCATTTTACATTTGTTAATGACTTGCGCTTTGATACCCTCCCCTCAAAGCAACCTTGGCTAAGAACAGTGAGAGATTCAGCTGATGAAGTTGGGATACTGAGACCAAAAGACATAGGAGAAATAGGCTTTTTGGCCCATCAAGTACGGCTTGTACTCATTGGGAGTTTAGGAGAATGAGAAGAAACCACGTATTGAATCCTCCTAAAAAATCTTACATATTTCAAAGTAGATGTGGAGAGGTTGTGTACTTTCATGGGAGAATCTAGAACTAGTGGGCATAATCTCAGAATACGGGGTCACCAATTTAAGGAGATGACGAAGAATTTCTTCTCTGAAGGTAGTGAATCTGTGAAATTCTTTACCCCAGAGGGCTGTCAAGACTGGCTCATAAAGACTATTCAAGGCTGAGATGGAAAGATTTTTAATCAGTAAGGGAATGAAAGGACGTTTGGAAAAGGCATGGAAGTGGATTGAGGATTATCACATCGGCATGATCTCATTAAATGGCAGAGCAAATTTGATGGCCAAATGGCCTACTTCTGCTCCTAAGACTTATGGCAAAACCTGCTGATATGGGATAGTGTATTGAGTATTCTGTGATCAGTTTCTGTCAATGAATAAACTATTCAAAGCCGTCACTTCCCATAACATACAATACCAATAAGATGCCATTTTGTGATGGATATTCAATCTCGGGAAGGGTTCGAAATGTGATTTCCCTCCATGATTACCATGCCGGGCAGTAGCAATATCAGATGGAAATGCTGCTTGATGATCATTATGGATCTCTAATGTAGGTGGAGCTGTAAGCACCACCAAAGGAGAGGAGGAAAACGTAAAATTAAAAACTAATTTCCGAAGTAGTCTACTTGAAATTTTGTAAAATCAAGAATGCAATGTTATTTTGTTCCAAGATATTCTTTATTTACCTTTTTCTGTTTTGTGATTAAAACTAATTTAGCATGAGTATCTGTATTTATAATTGTGCAAGATTTGATACGTCTTGTTGGTAAAACCGATGGGGACTTTATGGTTTTGATGCAGGAGAACAACATATTTATAGATACAAAGAAATTACCTATCATCAAGAAAAAAGTGCGGAAGTTGGAAGATCAGGATGACTTTGAATCCAGAAGGTAATGATTTACTTTCTCTCTGCTGCAGTTATGAGAGGAGAAAATTCATTTTTTATCCTTAATAATGAAGGAAAGTGTCAGATCACACTATGTATTTAAAAGTACACCTTTTGTCAACAAATATGGTAACTTGTACATTGATTTCTTCCAGAGTTTGGAAATCTGCAAAAAGACTCTGAATTGACAACTAACAATTACTGTCCAAGATTTACCCTTCCCTTTTAACTTTTTTTTGTCAAGTGCAGTCCTATCTCAATGGTTTTTTTTTTACAGTTGTGCACGTGGTGTATGTTCCTAAGAGACTTACTTGTTCTCCTCAGCATTTTGCTTTTCTCCTTTTAGCACTGAAGTACAGTGCACTGTCTATCCAAGTATCAGGTGGGATAATAATTACAATAGTAAGGCCATGCACAGGAATGGACCCAGTTCTTGGTTTCCATGTAGCAAATCCACATGTTGAAAAATGAGTAAGAACTCAGCTGTGCTTTATATTCACATTGTGAAAGTGGCTCATAAACCTGAAAGGACTCCTGGACACAGTATAGACTATTGCATGCCACGTGATTCAGTGTTGATGCAAATAAATCAAAAAGCAAATTTAATTTATTCAGGTACTAATCTTTATTCGGATTTGGAAGGGTTGAATTCTTTCTTACGTTCAGATCTGAACTGAGTATAAGATTATGTAATAAGTAAAACTACAAATGCTTTGGACCTTATTCATATTTTGTTTTTTGGATTATGTATTATTGAGTAAACAGTACTATTTAACCCACTGTTATCTCCCTTTATTCTGTAATGGTGTGGAGCAAGAAGCCATTGCCAGAAAAGCTCTGATTATTTACCCAGGTGGTAAATTAAAGTTACTTAACTTAAGTCGCACATTTTCTTGGAAATACTGTTCAAACTGACTAACCAAAATAGCTTTCTAACCTATTTTTTAAAAAGTTACCTCCTCATAACAGATAACTGCCATAAAATCTAAACAGCAAAAAAAAACACTAAGTACAAAATGATTTAATAGTCTTTTCTACTTGTCAATGAGAACCACCACAAACTCCTTTTGATTTCAATCCCAATATCCTGTTGGCCACTCTCTGGTTTCTGCCCTACCCCCCACGCTAGTTGACTGCATTTTTTAAGTACCACTGCCATTCTAAATTTCCATTGTCATACTCCTCTTGCAAAGAAAACCAATGCCTGACCTCAATCTTTTCAAATTATTGTCCCATTTCAACACCTGTTTGAATGTGTCTTTGCTTCCAAAATTAGTATATTTAACAAAAAAGGGTCAGGAAGGAAACGACCAGCGGATCTGTAAAGGTTGCCCCAAGCCAAATGATAGTTGGAATTTTATGATAAGGCACCTTTCCCTATAGTCATGTAATTTCCCAGAAGAAATTAAAGAGAAACATCCAGCGTTAATGAAATGTGAAGATACTCTAGATTCTGCCATTCAATGCAATAATGGCTAATCTTTTACCTTAACACTAGTAGAAATGTTGGTTTTCACCTTGGATTGGTATTCTTGCCAATTGTCCTGATTAGTGCAAGAGGAAAAGCTTCGACAAAATTTAGTATTTTCAGTAGTACTCACAGCCTGAACAAAAAATCCTCAGCCAAGTTTAACTGATGTGTGATAGCGACATGCTAAGAGAAAAGATTACCTGACCAATTGAGAAGGGGTTAACAAAGAGGGGAGCTGATCACCCCTCTTCACCTGGATGTAACAAATATTAAGGGATGCAGTATTGTCTGATTGTTAGTATGGAATCACTGTTTTTATTAAAAAATCTCCTATTGTGTTTTTCTTCAGACTTTGGAAGGATGTAACGCATAATTTGAAAATAAAAGATATTGATGCTGCCACAGATGCAAAACATAGACTTGAGGAAAGACAAAGAGCTGAAGCAAGGGAGAGAAAAGAAAATGAAGTTCAATGGGAGACACGGGTATGAGACCAAGTTTCAATATAATCATTTTTCTCAGAATCAGTTACTTAAATATAACTTAGTAATCATCTTTTGATTATTTTAGTTTTTGCTAGTTTTTCTAGATCTAAAGAAGAATGCAGATGAACATAACATGCCGTCTCTTTTTTAAAACAAAAGAAAGTTGCCAGTGTTGTCATAATAGTGATGTGATCCAGGTAAATTGCCACTTAGGTTTGTGAGGTAGCAGAGACTCCACAACAACTTCTCAATCCTTCTTGGGTATGGAAGTGTTTTTAGAAGATTAGACTTTGTAATATTTCACTACTGTTCAAAAAGGGGGAAATCAGTAAACCTAACCCCCGTACTGCAAAAACATAGTGACGACAATCCCAAGCAGAATACGGGTCCATAAATAATAGCCATACAGATTTGTTAAAAGCAGATCATATCATGAGTTTTTGATAAAATTATGATAGCATTCATGAGTGTAGTGTGGTTAATGTGTACTGTATCAAATCCACATAAAGATCATGTTTGATAAAGAAATTACTTCATAGATATTTTAGCAAAATAGATGCACATGAAAGTAGAGATGTTGGCAGCAAGGATATGAAAAAGACAATTATAGTGAATGATTGTCTTGCACACTGGAAAGTAGTATACAGTGGTATAGGATACCGAATGGTGTTCATTTACCTTTAAGACATTAATAACCTGGATGAAGTGCAAAGTTTGCAGATGGCAAAACTTAGAAATGTAGGAAACCAATGAGGACAGTGTGGTCAGACTAGTAAAAACGGCTAGACGTGTGTAGGATTAAATTTAATGCCGATAAGTGAAAGGTGATGCATTTCAGAATGAAATGGGTAGTATAAACTAAATGGTAAAATCTTAAAACGGGTGCAAGAGGAGAGGCCCGAGCGTTTACAGCCAAGTTTTTTTTTAAAATGGTGGCAAGACTAGTTGATAAACTTTTTTTTAAAAAATTACGTAATGAGTGGCTTTTTAGATTGATGCATAAGAGTACAAAAGCAAGAATGATATTATAATCAATGATTAGATCTCAGTTCATTTGTCTTAACATCCTTTGGAAAGAATATCCAAGAACTGGATGCAGTACTTAAGCTGAGGTCTACGCAATGATTTCTAAAGTGTGACGTAAATTATTTCTGTAAATTTAAATTCCTTACTGAAAACATAACCTTTTCTATGCTGGTTATTTAATGCAAATGCACATGTCTCTATAAAATGTCCCCGATATTAAATCCAAGTGGTGATTTATTTGTCAACCCAGATAGGGACACTTCATAGGTCACATTAGGGAGGACAGTATGACCAAGTAGGATTCTGTCCATTGCCAATTCAAGCATTTCTTTCCCTTTCCCACAAAGGTCAACTAAATAATGATTAGAAGCAGGAATTTGGATTTCTGACTCCTCCACCATCTGCCAAAAAACTGAAAAAATGCTTATGTTACTTATGGTTTCCCCACCCAAGACCCTGGCTGAAATATACTAATCCAGCACAGACCAGGAATCAAACATAGCATCTTCTGGTCTGTATGGTTTTGTACTGCATTGGTCAGTGCCTTCAACCATTCAACAATTAATGGATCTCTGTGTAACTTAACTACAACTCAGTACTGTCCCATGTATTTAGTGTGAGTAATATTGCAGTGTTGTAATGTAATTTAATTGATATGCTTTGGAAACCGTGTCTTCTTAAATCACATTTTATCTCTCTAGGTGTTTCATGAAGATGGAGAATGCTGGATATATGATGATCCATTGTTGAAGAGGTTAGGAGGCAATAGATACTAGGGTATTCAACAATGTCTGAATTGAGCACCATTTAAAGCCTTCGAATGAAAACAATAGTCCCTTTCACCTGACAGAAAATTTTGTATCAAGATTCTTAAAATTTAATAGAACTATATAGCTTTGTGGTTACACAAATGCTTTCAGTGAAGAAATGTGTTTTTCACCTTGCATCTGATAATATTTTAAGTGGTTCCTTTCTCAGGGAAATTGGACTTTAAAAAGGTGTGGTGGAACAATTAGCTCTTGTATGATATTGTGAAAAAATTCTTTGTGCTATAGAATGGCTGTTGAGAATGTTAGCTCCTGCTCCACATCAAAAATTTATAATACTAGTTGCAGATCTCCAAGTTCATCTGCCAAAATCTGCATATACATTGAAAACAATTTTTAAAAAATCAGAGGGAAAAAAAATCTTGGATGTCTGAACAACTAAGTACACTCTCTGTATTGCCATTTTAGATGTTTAAAAAAAACACTTCCATACATTGTGTTCAGTCAAGTCCTACATGCACCAATGTAGGGCTTTACTAGAATGTTTCATTACTGCTTGAATCTCATTTCATAGATATGTGTACATATATATAGCGAGAGAGAGAGAGAATTTCATTAATACAGTGTTCAAAGTGTACTGATGCATAAATGTTTATATATAGATTGTAAAATGAAAATGAAGCCACTGATTTTGCATTATAATTTAACACTTTGAGGGCCTTATTAATTTCAGAGTGTTACCTTTGATTGAAGTCTGTTAGAATTTTATCCAAGGATGATACCTAACTGGAATGTGTAAGGTGATTGCAGCTAGTTTTCATTCTTCTGTTTAATGGAGCAACAAAAAAAAAACCTTCATAAAGTACATTTTACAGTTTCCATAAATAATTTTCATGCAGTACTTCAATAAGTGTGAAATGCTTGAGACTGTATATTAATCATAAAGACTATACTCCTGAAGTGCTTTTCAAATGTAGTTACTGTTGTATTTCAACAACTTGTGCATCACAAGGTATGATTTTTTTTCATTTAATTACACAAGTGGTGATTTATTTGTCAAACCGGATGGGGACATTTCAGAGACCCAAGTAGGATTCTGTTCCATTGCCAATTTAAGCATTTCTTTCCCCTTAAAGTAACCAGAAAAGATTACTGTCCACAAGTGTCAAAGCCCTAGGATTATTCTGCCCTTTGTGTAGTTAAAGTATGCCTTCAGGCATGCTAAAGGTTGTTACTTCTGCTGGGCATACCACAAGTTTTCAAGACAGCAAATATGTGGTATATCAGCAGGAAGGTGTCATTCCAGTGGGACCACATTTTTCAGTGCCGCATTTAAAGGCCACCCAGGCAGACCTTCCTCAGTGCTAGCCTGCAGCATCACCTCACCCTCCCTTCAAGATGTCTCATACCAGACAAAATCAACCTCACTAGAGGTTCTGGCCCAAGATCAATTCTCTTCCCTGGGCAGCCATAGCTCACCTGGATCTCACTGCAGGTGCGTGCTAATGGCCTACACAAAGAGGACCAGGACTCAGTGCAAGAAAAGAATGAACAGCCACCTGTGCTTTATAAGGGTAAGTGGCAACATCTACAGACTGACACACTTAGGGGTATCACTCAGTTTCCCCATGACACTGCACAGACCTGTCACACAGATGATCACCTGCTCTACCATTCAGAACTTCCACGCCTTCCTATTCCATCGCTTTACTCAAGACATTAATGCTTTGCCTTGATAAAGACAATATACTTAATCTTCCCCAACTATGCCATTTCTAATTACCAGTGTTTATTTTTATCTGCTTCATTACATATGTGGCCAAACTGAAGTAAACATTAAACATTATCTAGTCAGTGCTTCCTGTATATATATTTTAACATTCTAACAGCATCTTCCCAAACCATGATCTCCACCATGATTTGTTAAAAGATAACTATTGCTAAATAGGAAAGAACAGCATTTTGCTAATTGTGAGTTTTTTCTCCAGCCAACAGTTCCCTGTACTGTGATCAATTACTGTATTTTTATCCTACAGATGCAAGCCTAGAGTGCTGGCAGTAGTGAGAACACCTCCATTGTCCCAGATTACTAATGACCAGTACTACTCTCGGTAAATGATCATGAGCAGTAGAAACCAATCCAATTTGTCTCTATTATCAGATGCTGTCTCAGCTGAGCATGAGTTAGTTCAGTCCACAATAGAATCATATCTAGATGCTCCTAGTCACTCTCCGTGTTATCTACACTAACAAACATTGATCAACTGATGTTGCAGAAGAGCCACGTAGGCTTTTGATCAACTTCCATTTCATTATGTGTTTGCAGTGGTTATTAGATAAACTACAGATTTCTGCTCCCACATTTTCCAAAATTAACTTCCCACAAATACCTTGAGTGAAAAATAGGGAAAATAAGTAGCTAGAAAAGAACAAAGATGTACTTTGTCACCACTACAGCTCAGCAATAGCATACATTTTCAACTGAGATTAGTGTACTGTAAGAATTAAACTTTAATTTCTTAGAATGGGTAACGGTTTGTGACTAGACAAGAACTGAAATGATGGCACATCCAAAACAATTGTTTTCCAGAAAAAGAAAATTTATCTTCGCATCTTACTCAGATATGCCAACTCCTTTTTTGAAGAGTAGTTCCTTGGCCATCTGATAGGACACCATGCAAAACCTTCTAGACCCCTAGCCTAATGTTCAACTGCATACGATAGCACTCCTGACAGGCTGGAAGGAGATATTGCTGTTTTCTGACTCATTTATGATACAACGTTAAATACAGGATGAACAAAGCAATCGTGCAATCTTGAAATGATTGATTTTTAAAATACATAATATAAATTGGTGAGTGCTGGACAAAGCACCTCTCATTTCATTCTAGATCTTTTCATATCTGCAGAGCGGGACAAAAAAATTATGGAGTTACAATCAAAATTCTTGTGCTGAAAGCACTCTCATCTATGATACGTAACTCATCTTGATTTCCTGAATTTCCAGCACCTCAAAAGGAACTCAGACTATGTACATTCATGAACAGCTGATAGGGTTTTTTCCTGCTCTCACCTTCTCCCATGACAATATTTACGTAAATGTTATTTTTCACACAATATTATTTAGAAAACACAGAGCAATGCCTCTATCATATAGGTCATATTTATTCTGGTTACACAACCAGTAATTCAGACATGAAAACTGAAACTTTCTGGCCACATATACTCCACCCACCAAAATTCTAAATCGTTAAAACGAACAGTACACGTCCAAAATAATTCACTCAAAGATCAGTTTAATGGAGGATTTTTTTTCTTTGCAAATGCATCAGTTTGGTCTTTGAAAACACCAGCTTGTTTGAGAATTAATCAGTGATTGCTTGCCACTCAAAACTGTTCTAAATAAGTAGGTTTAAACAGAGGTAAAATAGGCAAAACAATTTTAAGTTTGATATTCCTCTCGATCAAACCCACTAGTTTAAAAACAGGTCTGCCAAACACATTTTAACACTTAGAGCACTCTTTTGATGCAGGAGGATGCATTCTAAGTGTTTTAAACAACATTTTCCAGAAAGCAATGACAAACCAAACTGCACAATTATTCAAATATTTACTGCTTTTTTTTGCCTTAATAAATTCTGGTGCCAAGTGCATCATTATTAGGTGATCACTAAAATACAGATGTCAAAATACACTCTAATTAGCTAGTTATATTGACACAGTTGCATATGAAGTTGCACCAATGTATGGTGAAATGCTTCTCCTCTTAAAGCAGAACACCAAGAATCAGGATTTAATTTTATACGTAAACTGCATATTCTCGGAAACATTGCATACTCTTCCTGTGACCTTCTCCAATTGACAAACATCATTTCAAAATTTTATGCAAAGGGTAAAGTTTGAGTTTTGAATTGAATGCAGTTATATCATTAATGGTGGTTGCCCGCCCCAGCTGAGCAGACACAGGTAAGAAAATAAGCTGACACGCTTCTCCTTGCATGAACTTTGATTCAGATGAGGTGACATCAGTTACATCTGGTTCATGTTGCCCATGTCCAGTCACCTGCAAAACATCAAATCAATAGGAATTGGTATGTTTGGATTTCCTCTAATAAAATTACTGAAATACCAAAAACAAATCTCATTGTTGTTTCCATGTCATAGTACTCACTCATCCACTAGCAAACAATAAAATGACAAAATTAAATGGTGTACAATTTCTAATTGCAGTGAAGTTGCATATCAAAAGGGTCTACGTGCTTAAAACAGAATTTTTACAAAGTGACTTTGGCGGTAGTGTTCACCACTTGTAAACTCTACAACTGAATTTTCAGTACAGGAAACATTTGGTGAAAATACAGAAATCAATTTGAAATGGATGATAAATTTCAGAAACTATGCACATTACACTTGGAGGGGAGAGGAGTTTGGAAAACAATTGTGTTGAGGATTGTTTATATGCTAACCGTGCTAGAACATTGTGCCGTGAATAATTTATTTGTCAAATAAAATGTGACCCTGTAAACCGAAAAATAAAGCTGTTAATTCAGTCATTGAAAAAAGATAATCGCAGTGATTCCCATACAATGAACAGCAGAAACAATCTAAATTGCTCAAGTAAAAGCAAAATACTGTGATGCTGGAAATCTGAAATAAAAACAAAGTGCTTGAGAAACACAGCAGTTCTGGCACGATCCGTGAAGATAAATCTGTTTCTGAGTCCAATAATGACTTTCAGAAAATGAAAGCAGCTTTTTTTTTATGCTAGTGTTAGAGGGGGATGGGGAGGTGGAGCAGATGTTGAGCGTAACCTCAGCAAAAAACAAAAGGCAGAGAAATGGTGGCAAGAGAGAGACAGATGTAAAGTAGAAAATTAGTCATTCTGCTGACAGCCAAACCAACAAGATACAAACAAGACACAGCCAGGGAGAGTAGGAAATCTAAAAAATGGTGTGCGGAGGTCATACTCTGTGTTCCACAACTTCAATGTTGAGTCCTCCTGGCTGTAGAGTGCCCAAGTGGAAAATGAAATGTTGTTGCTCTAGCTTGCGTCGAGCCTCATTGGAACACTTTAAAAATGCTTTTAAAGAGCATTCTGGATCACTGCTAATGTTTAAGTGTTTACTACATTTTACAACACAAGTGCAGGTGATTTTCTGTCAAATCCGTTCATAAGCAACTTATTGTTGTCATTGGAGTAGTGCGAGTAGCTTGACAGAGTATTTTTCATGGATTAAACTAGGAACAAGTTCTAAAATTGTGTGGTTTGACTATAAATACATTCGAGGAAATGCACTAATCATTCAAGTTGTAGGCATTTAAAACAACTTGTTCTCTGTAAGGACAGTAAATATGTTTGCAACTTAATGCTTAGATGACAACAGTAAATTACACTACAAGAAATACACTTCTACATGAGATATTATACACTAAAGTTCATTTGAAATCAAGAAGAAATCTAAATGGATGCACTGGACTTACATGAATACTAAGTTTTTTACTCTTGTGTTCTTTGTGGGTTCTGAACCAATTCACCAAGTCTTCTTTGGTAAATGACTGAAGAGCTTGAATCTGTTAAATCAAAAGATGTATGAGGATAGCAACACATTTGTCACTGTTCATAATGTAATCACAATTTTGATATCAATATTAATTAAAAGAAAACAAGGCTTTTAAAAACTTTCTACAAATTGCCTACAAAGGTATCAAAGGTGGTGGACAGAGGTATGTCAATAGATGTTGTTTATATACACTTCTAGAAGGATTCTGATAAATTCCCACACAAGAGACACTTGGCTCAGGTGGAAGCATAAGCAATTGAGGGCAAATTATTGATATCGATAGCAAAATAGTACTCAAATTGGCAGGACATAACTACTGGTATCTCAGGAATGAGTTGGGGCCTCAATTATTCACAATATTCATTAACAACTTGGGATAATGGCATAAAGTCAAAATTCCAAACTGACTGATGATACAATTGGATAGCATTGTAGTCAGGGTTGCCAGCAGCATAAAATTACAACAGGATATCGTTCGATTCAGTGAATGGGCAAAGCTGTGGCACATGGATTTTAATAAGTAAGAGTGGGGTATCCATTTAAGACTGATAAAAGGTAGATCAGGGTATTTTGTACTTTCTAAAACCTAAATATAGTGGATGTCCAACATGATTTAGGAGTTCAGGTATATAGCTCTTTAAAATGCCACAAACGTTCTGGAAATATTCAAGAAGACTAATGGAGTGCTGGTCTTTTTCTATAAAGCACAGGAGTACAAAGGTGCAGATGTTATGCTGCAATTATATAAGACCCCTGTTAGAGCCACTTAGAATACTGTAAGCAGATCCAGGCATCAGACCTTAAGGAAGGATATTTGGGCCATGGAGGGAGTTCAACGCAGGTTTATAAAGATGACTACCTACTTTCGTATAAGCAAATAGGGTACATTATACTATGCCCCTCCTCCATGTCATTATTATAGATAGTTAGGTCATCCCAAGCTGAAAAGACCCATTAATTCTGACTCTGTGTTAATTTATTCTCAATCCTTGTTATTGGGTGTAAATGTATTTGCAAAAGCTCATATGCTGTGCAATAAGACAGATGATGTCAGGTTAATGACAGATATTAGGCTATAGCTTAGACTCCTGCTTTCTGTGTCTCTTCCTGCCCTACCACTACCATCAGCTCTTGAACAGGGGAGGCTACATTAGTGGTTCTCAACCTGCTGGAACCCTTCTGGAATCCAGCAAGTTGTGGAATATTTTGACCAATAACTTCACTATCATTGCAGTTACTTCCTTTAAACCCTTGGATGCAAGCCCTCGGGTCCTGGCAACTTGTCTGCTTTCAATCCAATTTATTTGTCAATACTTTGTCCCTTATGCTAAAGCCAGTTATGAAATCTTCCCTCTCACTTATCCTTTGTTTCTGCTGTCCTCCTGAGTATTGGTGAGTGATTTGAAATATCTGCTTAATTTTCTGCCACTGCTCAGCCTCTGACTTTCCCTTTAGTCTACTTTTCCAGCCTGCTTTAGACAACTCTTTCTTCATATCTCTCTCTGTTAGAACCCTTATTTAATCTGAGGACATTGGTTAGAGTCTCTCAAACTGAATTTGATATTCTACCACATTGTGATCATTGCATCCTAAAGGACTATGAGATCTCTTATTAATCCTACCTCGTCAAACCAACTAGAAAGCAGGCCATCTTAGACTGGGTATTGTGTATTGAGGAGGGAATCATTGCCAATCTAGCCATGCAAGACCCCTTCGAGATGAGCAACCATATCAGCTGATAGTTATTTTTAAATCAGGATGGACAGTGAGGTAGTTGATCAGAGACTAGGATGCTGAGTCTTAAAAAAGGAAACTATGAAGATATGAGACATGTGTTGGCCTTGATAGATTAGGGAGAGTTGACAGTGGATAGGCAATGGCAAACATTCAAGGAAGACACGGGGGAACTTCAACAACTGTTTATTCCTGTCTGGCACAAAAGCAAAATGAGTAGGAGAGCCAATTCATGACTTTCAAAGGAAATTAGAGGTATAGTGTCTGATCTAAGGAAGAAGCATACAGATTGGCCAAGAAAAATAATATGTCTGAGGACTGGGAGCAGTTTAGAATTCAGCAAAGAAGAACCAATGGATTGATAAAGAAGGGGAAAATACAGTACGAAAGTAAGCTTGCAAGGAACATAAAGACTAACGCTAAAGAGTTTCTATAGGTACTATAGTTTCTATATACCTTTCTATAAAAAGGTGTAGGAAGATGAAAACGGAGAGAGGCAAAGAAATGACCAGAGATTTGTTTTCTTTTGTGACTGAAACTGGTAGTAGAGAAGCCACTTTCAGATAGGAAGATTTTGTCAGGGGAATTCATCTGAAGTATGAGTTTGAGGACACAGGTTAAAGATCAAAATCAATAGATTAGGATTTACTGCATACGAAAACACAGGATACCGATTGAAGATGACAGGAAAAAGTGACGTGTGTTATTTAGGAAGAGGTGCCAGAACAATATGGAAAAAGAAGATGTGTTTTGATTATGTGAGCTAAACTGCTATTATGGTGGTTGCAGAGGATACAAATATTTAGTACAGCCAGCAGAGCAAGTGTAGCAAGAAGCAAGACACTGTTCAGTACTTTTTTCTGTTTAACTGGTAAAGGATGAAAAGCACAAAAGAATTAGAAATTTTAAGGCATTTCTCTTGAATTTCCCATCTGATTAGCTCTCACAGTTGAAATCTAACATCTTTAATCAAGTAAAAGTGCAGGTATGTTGGTGTGGTCTACTAGCAAGATAATGGTATATTAAGAAATTGGAATAACAATTGTGTTAAGTGACAAAACTTAATATACAAACAAGAAGTCATTTAGACTATATCTGTTGAATCAAGTATTCATAATTATGTTGCTTAAAATTTATCATTTCTGCTTAGTATTTTTATTTTAATACCTCGTGGACAAGCCTGTCGAAGAGATACTGTTGTGTAAACACTTCTTCCCAGTTTCTGTCTACTTCTTCTCCTAGATGTGTATCTTCACACAGTTTAAGTTTAATCAATGCTGTAACCTGTTAAAATAAAAAAGAAAATTGAGAGTTTGTGATCATGAAGAATTTAACTTGGTACGCTAGATGCTTGAAACCATAGATTACTCACGTTCAAGTATAGTATTTCTCAAATTAAGCTATCCTGAGAAGGAGAACGGGAAGGAAAAAACCAGCGAAATATACTTTCCCCTTCAATAATTTACAGCTTGAACATCTGGCCTGTGGGTCATTATACAATCAGTATCTACTATGAACTGCAGCCAGTATTTCCTAAAAAAAAAACTGACTAGCATTCTTTAAAAGATTGTAGAGCTGTGAACGTAATCCATGATACCACAATTAATAGATCAAATGGAAGTTCTGCAGTTTTGCGTCATTCAATCATGGATTGAGGGGTTCCTCTGTAACATAAGACCTCATGTAATAGGTTCCACAGCAGTTACTTCCTTTCATCAGATATAAACACTTCCAATGGGTTGTTATGTTCCATAAGCTCATCTCACAATTATCTGGCATCATGTGTAACCTATGTTTTTCTAATTTACTGTTTGTAACCAGCACAAGACTTAAGGTGAAGCGCAGCAGGTTTAGAGGGGGTGACAGGTTTTGTTTTGCACCCAAAGGGTGGTGGGAATCTGGAACTCAACTGTCTATAAAAGGATGGTAAATGCAAAAACCCCTCATGACAATCAATTCCCTCAAACCATAACGGACAGGAGTCTCAAAGACTTTGACTAAGGCAGGAAGGAGAGGTGCTTCTTGTTTCATGGTGGTTTTAGCCCATGGCAAGTGGGATCTGAAGAAGTGCATTTGAGAAAACAGGGCAACTAAAACAAAATTGTCAAGTAAACATGTAAGATTTGCCCACTGTCAAGTTTTATTTTAAGTTTCAGCAACCATGGACAAATACTAGATTTAATGTTCATGTGTGTTTTGGCTACTGTCCTTCAGGTTTATTTTCAAACAGTTTTAAAATTATATACATTGTTCATGTTACAAACAGCAATGATGAAAGTTAAAAGTTAGAATTTATGAAACCTAATTGTACAAATTTAAAACCCTTTGTTAATGTAGTTCACAATAATGATCCCCAAATGACCTACAAAGTGAGAACAACTTAAAATTTGATGATCATTGGAGGTCAGTCAAATTAATAACTTGCATTATATAGCACTTCGAAGATTGTAAATAATTCTAAAGCACGTAATCAGTAAAATTGATACTGAATGAACGAAGGAGCCATGAAGACAAAGTACTGAGGAAGATGCCAAAGCACAGAGTTAGAAAGGCAATTCTAGAATTTTTGGTGGGCATATGTACAAGAAATCATAACTGCAAGAATATCAGAGCAGAAGGAAGTTAAGGATAGAGAGGGGTGAACAGTGAGAATTTTAAAATCAGGACATTGGCAAACCAGAAGCAAATGTGGGTCATCAATTTAATTTCATAAAGTTGGGCATGACATTGGTTCTGGATGAGCTTAAATTTATGGAGGCTGGAAAACAAGAGGCCAACATGAGTGTACTGGAATATTTGAGAGTGGAGATAACAGCAGCAAAATAAGAGTTTTAATAGTAGAAGAACTAAGGAGTGGCTGATATTGAGGCATTGAAGCATTCTGTGTTGGAGAGAAAATGGATTTGGAATCTCAGCTTATGGCCGTATAGGATGGTGCAGCCTCAGATAGTCTAGGGAAAAGAGATAAAAATCAATAGCTAGGAAATAAAATTTGTGACATGAGCAGGAGACAATGTTTTCAGTTTACCCAATATTTGATTTGAGGTTCCTTGTCTCAGGCAGGATTTGACATAGAGTAACCAGTCTGACAACACAGAGGCAGTGATAAGGTTGAAAAGAGGTGTGGCACGTTAGAGCTGGGTGTCAGAGAATTAGATGTGTCTATTGATTGAATTTTTAAAAATGATATTTTTATGGGATGTGATGCTGGCTGGCCAGCATTTGTTGCCGGTCCCTAATTGCTTTTGAGATGATGATGTTGAGCTGCCTTCTTGAACCAGTGCAGTCCACCTGCTGTGGGTTAAACCAGAACGCTATTAGGGAGGGAATTTCAGGATCTTGACCCCGTGACAAAGAAGGAACAGCAATATATTTCCAAGTCAAGATGGGGAGTGACTTGGAAGGGGACTTGAAGGTGGTGGTATTCCCATGTATCTGCTACCCTTGCCCTTCCAGATGGAAGTGGTCATAGGTCTGGAAACTGCAATGCAAGAATCTGGGATGAATTTCTGCAGTGCATCTTGTAGTTAGTACACAACGTTACTACTGAGCATCAGTGGTGGGGGGTGTGGATGTTTGTGGATTTGCTGCCAATCAAGCAGGCTGCTTTGTCCTGGTTGATGTCAAGCTTCCTGAATGTTGTTGGAGCTACATTCATTCAGACAAGTGGGGTGTATTCCATCACACTCCTGACTTGTGCCTTGTAGATGATGGACAGGTTTTGGGGAGTCAGGAGGTGAGTTATTCACTACAGTATTCGTAGCCTTTGATGTGTTCTTGCCGCCAGTGTTTATGTTGTGAGTCCAATTGAGTTTCTGGTCACTGGTAACCCCAAGGATGTTGATAGTGGGAGAATTCAGTGATGGTAACACCACTGAATGTCGAGTGGTGGTTAGAGATTGTCTCTTATTGGTGATGATCATTGCCTGGCATTTGTGTAGCACGACTGTTACTTGCCACTTGTCACCCCAACTTTGGATATTGTCAAAATCTTGTTGCATCCGAATATGGAGTGCTTTAGTATCTGAGGGATCATGGATGCTACTGAACATTGCACAATCATCAGCAAACATCCCCACCCCTGACTTTATCATGGAGGGAAGGTCTCATCTAAATGAGTATGTTTTAGATACATTCATTGTAATTTTTCTGTAACCATTACAAACAGTTTCAAATTAAACCATATTCAAATGCAGCAAGAAGACGTGGACAACATCCAGGTTTGAGCTGACAAATGGCAAGTAACAATAGTGCCAAACAAGTGTCAGGCAATGACCATCTCCAACAACAGAAAATTGAACCATCGCCCTTTTACATTCAAGGGTATCACTAATGCTGCATCTCCCACCATCAAAATCCTGGGGTTATTCATTGTCTAAGAACTAAACTCGATTGGACATATAGATACTGTGGCCAAAGAGCAGATCAGAAGCTCGGAGTCCTACAGCAAATAACTCACCTCCTAACTCTCCAAAGCCGGTCTACCATTTACAATGCACATGTCAGGAGTCTGACGGAATTCTCCCCAGATGTTTGGATTAATGCAGCTTCAAAAACAATCAAGAAGCTTGACACCATCCACTGTAAAGCAACCTGTTCAATTGGTGCCACATCCACAAACATTCACTCCCTCTACAGTTGACACTCGGTGCATCTACAATACCATCGACCAGGTACATGGAAGAATTCATTAGGACTGCTTCCACAGCACCTTAAACTCTCAACTACCACCATCTTGGTAGATCCCTGTTACACAACCATCAGGAGTTGGAAGTATATTGTCATTCCTTCACTATTGCTGAGTCAAAATTCTCAAACTCCCTCCCTGCTGGTACTGTAGATCTACCTAAAGTAAATGGACTGCAGCCATTCATGTTGGTATCTCAGCACCACCTTCTCAAGGGCAACTGGAGATGGGTAATAAATGCTGGCCCAGCCAGAGACGCCCATATCCCATAAGTGAATTTTAAGAAAAGGTATCAAAACTTGTTTTCATGAAAGCCATATTGAACTCCTTATAATATAGTTAATCTTCCTCACCTGAGAAAAGAAAGAATCTTGACTCATTGTTGCTAGCTTTGCAGAAAAGCTCTGAAGAAATTCTTCTATTTTGTTGTCCACTAATTCGGTGCTGTTTAAGATTTTAAATGCAATTAAAATTTAAAATTGCAAATCGGTAATGATATTGGAAAATAGGATACTCTAAACAAAGATATAAAATGATATTCAAATGTGTAACAATTGAGAGTGGGAAAGACTGAGTTTCCATTTAATTAATATCACATAGATGAATTAGCATAAGGTGATGTTAGAAAATATCTATGAATTCACCAGACACCAAGCACAATGCAAACAAGGTTTGACACTTCATACAATGTCACAAAGTGGGGTGGACTAAGCCCTCATATTACTTTACCTTGGAATCAAGCTGGATCTTCAGTTTAGATTGTTAATCTAAGCACTATGATTTTTCATTTGCAAAGATGCTAGAATAGTGGATGCTCTTCTGAAGTTGAGGTATGGATGCATTACTGAGCATTGTAAAATGGCATCAGAGTCTCTATTTGGCTGTTGTTCTACTTAACTGGGACTACTTGTGCCAGTCCTGGATTATAATTGGTAGACATGCTCTATCCCTCAGCAATGATCTTTCTCAGCAAGCAAACACTTACTTAAAAAGGCTGTCGTTCAACAGATATCATGGATTGATCCTATCTACATTATGAAATGACAGAGTAAAATTTTGTACATAATCTCAACTCTATAACGATTGTACCAGTGTTGGAGCAAAAGTAATACCGGACAAAATGTGGGAACACGTTGCTTCTACACCCCTCTGTTAGAGGGTTTAGGGTGATTACAGACAAGAGAAAATATCCACACAGTCATATAAATCCGCCCTGAATAGCTTCACAGTTCCAACAGCAGCTACCGTTCTTAATTCTATGAATAGTTCAATTTCTCTCTTCTTGCTCAGTGTTCTATTCTAGAAAAACCTGAGAACAGAAGCTAGAAGGAAATTTAATGACTGTTGGTATTTGGTATTTCAGCTAGAAAAATGGTGAAAGTCCCACGTTGTTTCTTTTATGGAAAGCCTGCCGTATTTTATGTCAATCAGGTACTTTCAAGGATACCCAACTTTCCTCTGGAATTGGGCCCCACCT
The DNA here is from genome assembly GCA_024137785.1 of Ginglymostoma cirratum. NCBI lineage: Eukaryota > Metazoa > Chordata > Chondrichthyes > Orectolobiformes > Ginglymostomatidae > Ginglymostoma > Ginglymostoma cirratum. The sequence goes on from JAHRHZ010000038.1 coordinate 880,969, forward strand.
GCCAAGAGGTGCCTGCCAATCAAAGTCAAGCAGCTCCTGTATTTGGCAACACCACAAAGCAGGCAGTGGTAGCTGCCAAAATAGCAATCCACAATCAACCATGGGTCTCCCACCCTGAACTTAATTTGGAAAGTAACAAGGATGTGGTGAAGATCAGACATACCACCACATTACCTAATTGAATGTCCTTCCTGCCTCCTAGCTCGCCACTTCTGGCAACGCAAGATTCCTTCCAATAATGGAGCACAGAAGGGTAAAGACTAGAAACTCTTCCACTCTCTCCTAATTACAAACTGTGGGTTAGGGAGGTGGTTGTGGGGGAGGGTTTACCATTTTATTTGATGCTCTACTTTAAAAATGCTTGCACTAAAATTAATATTCAAGTCAATCCACTTCTGTAATCTTCAGTGATCCAATGCCTTATTCATAACGCAGATACACTATAAACAAGACTCACTTAAACTTCGATGCCTGAGTTTCCACTGTAACAGAAAATCCCAAGATTCCAGAGGTATTTCGGCAGGAAGGATACACATGGTATCTGAAGTACAGAACATAAAATGATATGAAGAAAGCCATTCTTGAACTAATAAAATAAGCAAATAATATATATATTAATAAGCTGCACACTCTAGTTGTTTGCTGTAGTGGTGAGGAATTTAACGGAATATACAATAGGTTATGTTTTTGTCAGAGCAAAGAAAAAGCTAAATTTAAGTAAACCACATACCTTCCTGTTAATCTTGACTAAAATTGATTTAATAAAACAATGACAGTTTTATGCAAGTATTTGAGGTTCGCTCGTATCTGCATACCTATTGTCACTAACCTGGGCTATGTAAGCCTTAAGGTAGACACAGAAGTATCATGAGCACTGTAGCAGTTCAGAAAGATCCAAACAGACTGAAACATACTATCAAATTTTCTCAACCTGTTGCAAACATGGTGAAAATAATCTTCCAAATCATTAAGTTTTGTAAACAAATAAAATAAACTAATAACTCCTCATTGTGCAGGGAGAAGAAATACAGGGCTTTAAGATTTTGTCCTACTATTAATCAACACAGCAACGTTTCTTTACAAGTTCAACATTACCATGCATTTTGAAAAGAACCTTTGTTAACAAAATAACTTTGTTGTACCTAATTTGTCTCTTCCATATTTTAATTCTTGATTCATGTTTTCCTCATTTACTGTTTATAACCAGTGCAAGAATGTTGTCTGTCCAAACTAAACTATGCATATTTAACATTAATCTTCAAATGTGAACTGGGACCCAAATTCGTAAAAGTTTATAGCAGGTGATGATTTCTTAACACTACAGTGAGTGTTCCATCAACATTCCCCTCTTGTTCCTTTAAGATCCAGTTACACCATCCTATTACATGTTTGTATCCCTATATTCCCAATGTTTTGGATTCAAGAATTAAGTACACAGTTTTCCATTCTAAACTGTGAAACAACTTAGTCCTTTATTCAATTTAAACCTGAAGCTTGACATAATTTAAGCAGAATGCTGTGGATGCTGGAGATCCGAAATAAATGCATAAAATACTAGGGAAACTCAATAAAGTCTGGCAGCATGTATGCAGAGAGAAAGAGTTAACTTTGAGTCCAACAAACAGTCATTTTACACTCAAAACATTAGCTTTGTTTCTCCCCACGGATGCTGCTCCCGGGCCAGCGACTTTTCTCTAGCACTTTTGATGTACATAGATTTCTCATTTATTCTTTGCAATCTTCATGGCATCCTGCAGTACAGGTGCTTAGTTCACAGTACTTTATCAGTAAATTATAAAACAAAAATCTTGCTGGCAGTAATCCTGATATACTGCAAATTATTAAGTGTGAACAGAAAAATACCAACCCAAGTGTTTCTTTTGTCCTTAGAAAATCAAAGCAAGGTTCTTCCATGTGCATCTGAAATCCAAGCAGAAAAATCTTAAAAAACAAAATACTTTGTTCTCAATGAAGTAGTTTTTATTAAATTCATTCATGGGATGACATGGGCATCACTGGCTGGGCCAGCATTTATTGCCCATCCCCAATTTACCTCAAGAACATAGCGGTGAACTGTTTTCTAGAAATGCTGCAGTCCATTTTATTCGGGAGCAACCTATAGGATTTTTACCCAGCAACACTGAAGGAATGAAGATATACTTCCAAGCTAGGATGGTGAGTGGCTTAGGGGAGAACTTGCAGGCAGTGCTGTTCCCATATATCTGCTACCCTTGTCCTTCTAAATGGTAGTGGTCATGGGTTTTGAAGGTGCTGTTCTTGTTGCCACGGTATTTGTATGGCTAGTCCAGTTCAGTTTCTAATCAACATTAATCCTCAATATGTTGATAACGGGGGAATTTGGTGATAGGAATGCCATTGAATGTGAAGGGGTAATGGTTAGATTCTCTTGTTAGAGATGATCGTTGCCTGGCAGGTGCATTGCATGAACGTAACTTCACATACATCAGCCCAAGCCTGGATATTGTCAAGGTCTTGCTGCCTTTGGATGTGGCGCACTTCAGTATATGAGGAGTCACAAGTGATGCTGAACATTGTGCAATCATCAAGAAATATCACCATATCTGACCTTATGATGGATGGAAGATCATTGATGAAGCAACTGAAGACATTAGGCCTAGGATACTAACTTAGGGAACTCATGCAGAGATGTCCTCGAACTGAGAAGGCTGACCATCAACAACCATCAACTCTGACTCCAACCAGTGGATAGCTTTCCCCCTACTGCTGACTGGCACTTGTTTTGCTAGGGCTCTTTGATGCCACATCAGTCAAAGGCAGCCCTGATGTCAAGGGCAATCATTCTCAGTGCACCTCTGAATTCAGCTGTCTTGTCCATGTTTTAACCAAGTTTGTAATGAGGTAAGGAACTGAGTGGTCCTGGTGAAACTCAAAACTGAGTGTCAGTGAGCAGGTATTGCTAATCAATTGTCGTTCGACAGTACCACTGATGACCCTTTCCATCGTTTTGCTGATGACTGAGAGTCAATATGTATTGGTGGGTTGGATTTGTTTTGCTTTTTGTATACAGGAGGTACCTGGGCAGTTTTCCACACTGCCAGGCAGATGCCAGTTCTAGTGCATTTCCCTCTTAAACTTGCATAGAATCTTGTGATATATAATGCATTTCATGAATGCAAATTTCGCTGTACATCCATAGGAATTTGGGAGATTTATTTGAAATGGAACTCTTAGCAACTAGATACAGATAAAATAAGAACTCTAAATGATTATTTTTCTAGTCTGGAGCAAACTTAGCGAAACATCGATGGGATGCTAGAACAGACCTCAGTTATCCTGTATTAGGGAAGCTTGTAAATAAGATCAACTTTACTGCTATTCCTAGTTGCTACCCAGTGACATCAGCAGGAAAGTGCCAATGTGCAGACCACAAGAGATGTCAAGATCAATTCACAATGCGCAGGTTCGTTTGAGAACAGAAAAACTGCACTGGGCTGCTAATGCAATGAAACTACACTTTGTCATGAGGTTTATTATTCCTAAAAGAAAAAGCAATATAAATTATAGATTTTGTTTTTACATTCACTAATGGAACATGGACACACTGGCTGTCTGAAGTTGCCTTTGAGATGGTAGTGGTCAGCTGCCGTCTTAAACCACTGCAGTCCACCTGCTGTAAGTTGACTCACAATGCCATTAGGGAGAGAATTCCAGGAATTTTTAATCCAATGACAGTTAAGGAACAGTGATATGTCTCCAAGTCAGGATGGTGAGTGACTTGGAAGGGAACTTGAAGGTGGTGGTATTCTCATGTATCTGCTGCCCTTGTCCTTCCAGATGGAAGTGGTCATGGGCTTGGAAGGTGCTGTGTACAAATCTTTGGTGAATTTCTCCAGTGCATCTCGTAGACAGTACACATCACTGTTACTAACAGTCCGTGTGGAGGAAATGCATGCTTGTGGATGTGGTGCCAATCAAGCGGGCTGGTAGGTCTCAAGCTTCCTGAACATTGTTGGAGCTGCACTCAGTCAGGCAAGTGCGGAGTAATCCATCGTACTCCTGACTTGTGCCTTGGAGATGATGGACAGGCTTTGGGAAGTAAGGAGGGGAGTTATTTACTGCTATGTTCCTAACCTTTGACGTGTTCTTGTAGCCACTGTGTTCATGTCATGAGTCCAGTTGAGCTTCTGGTCAATGGTATCTCCAAGGATGTTGATAGTAGGGGATTCAGCGATGGTAACAACACTGAATGTCAAGGGATGATGATGAGATTATCTCTTATTGGAAATGATCACTGCCTAGCATTTGTGTGGTGTGTATGTTACTTGCCATCTGTCACCCCAAGTCTGGATAGTGTCTAGATCTTGGTGCATTTGAACATGGGCTGCTTCAGTATCTCAGGAGTCATGAATGGTACTGAATATTGTGTAATCATTGGCGAACATCCCCACTTCTGATCTTATGATAGAGGGAAGGTCATTGGTGAAGCAGCTGAAGGAGATTGGGTTTCATATCAATTGTGGAGAAAATATTTTGGATGACAGGCCAAACCAAGGTGACATGGCCTTGATACATATTCAGTTTTCCAAAAGCTTTTGACAAAGCCCCAGAAGAGAAATTAATGATTGAAAATATGGCTCCAGAAACAGAAAGTAAGTTATTGAACAAAAATTGACTCAATGGAAAACAGAACATGTCCATGAAGTGCACTGCTCGAGTTGAAAATACTGTAATATTGGGTTATATTATCTTCAGAAGAAATTGTCCTTGCAAAGTGGAACTGTGCTAAATAGGTTGTATTCATCCCAAGTTATCCTGAAAAGCTGGTATCATGCCTCCTTATGAACCATTTTAATGGACTTGGGAGGAAAGAAAAGTTCTGAAGGTTCACTGGTGTCTCTCTGCAAATGCTGCCAGATCTGCAGAGTTTCTCTAGCAATTTATGCTTTTGTTTGTAATTGTCTTAGGTCTTGGGTCTTATATTCTTGAACACTTTTTGTACACACAAATAAATTTACTAATAAATGAAGATGTTTGTATTGTATTTGTTTATCTAATTTCAGCAATTGCAACATTCAATGGTTACTACTGGAACAAAGGAGAATGTTTGTTTATTTTCAGTTATTTTAACAGAAAACACATTCTACCACATTATTGAAACAAAAATTCTAAATAAACAAAATGGGTAACCAAGCAAGATATTTGGAGATTATGGATGGTGTTGAATGGGATTAAAATGGACAGTTTCAAATGAAGAATAATGTTCAAGATAGCGTATGAACTATATTGTAACATTAAGTTTTACAAGCAAAACCTCCCAAGTTTGCAAATATCATCAAGATACCAATTAAGCAAACTAACGAAGAAAAAGATCATCACTATTTGACAAAACATTTATGTAGTTGCAATCATTCTGTCAACATTTGTGATGTTTTTAAATTCTAATGTCACATAGAAAAAAACTTAGTATAATTCACTTACAATAAGTAGTTCCATGAGAGCATAATCCTTTACTTTCCGAGCACCTGACTGAGAAGCAAGATTAAAGTTAACTGATGGTTCTTAAACTATTAATGATCATATAAAGATAACGAACAGAACTTCAAAATGAAAGGGCAAAGGCCCATAAAGTGTCAAAGTTGGCACCTGTTTTTACTTTAATATTAATATAGTTGTACTATATATAGTTTTACCTGTTAACAATACATTTTTTAAAAAAAAAGTATACATATAAAACATTAATCAATTGTTAAGAAGTTTCCATTGAGCAAAGTTACAAACTTTAACGTTAAAATAAAGATCACATTTAAAATATTCTCTAAAAATTTACTGTAGTAACAAAGGAATACAGGGAAAGACTGATACAATACGAACATCAAGATGGTGTTGCTCTGATCTTTTGAATACGTAAGTGAGTGCAATTTGGATGTTAATGTCACTCTTTCAGTAAATACAAATGCATTTTTTGATACTTTAAGCCTTCTTGACTTTGCCATAATTATGGCATGAACATTGCTTGTGAATGTACATGTGAATATTACAGCATAAAAGATGTTACAATAAAAGCAATATTGAAAGCAGGTGCAGTTACACTTCTCAATGGCAAAATTGTGTTTGCTATTTCAGACTGGTTATATTAAAAGATGCTGAGTGATGTTAGTTATGTTCTCAAAGGGAAAAGCAAGGGACTTGTCATCAAATGTTGTTAATGACAGGTAAGTGGTAGTCACATTAACCACAAGCAGGGTTAATCGGACAGCTTAAATAACTAAAACAAAGTGAAAAACCATGAATTACTTTTAGTTACCCACCTGGTAATATACAGTGACCTCCGAATTTGCATCATGTTTGTTGAGAGAACTCACTTTGCACACATGTGCTTTATTCGGTAATTCCACTACTTTGAATTGGACAGGTACTGACTTCACCAGTGGCTTACACTGCAGCTTCCTGTTACATAATTAATATATTTCTTATGCATGATCAGAAGCACAGTAATAAATCTAATTTTAATTTTAATAAATCTAATATCTAATTTTAAAAATCTAGCATGAGATAACTGAGTAAATATATATTAATAAATACAAATGATCCCTAGTAAGCCAAGGCAAATCAGTTTTAAAAAGTGGTGGACAAAGTTTTAGAAACAGTAGTCGAGAAAGAAAAATAACAGGCACTTAGAGACATTTGAGTTAATTAAGGAGAGTCAGCACAAATTTGTCAAAGACTGATCACTTTTAATAAATCTAACAAGATTTTCATGGATAAACAGAGACTGCCAACAACAGACTATAATAACAAAGTAAAACTTGAAGGATGTCTGTAATGAAGTGACTCATAAATGTCTACTTAACAAAATGGAGGCTTATGCAATAGGAAGGTCACTGTTGGCTTGAATAAATCATCAGCTAAAGGACAGATAACAGCAAGTCATCGTAAACAGATTTTCAAAATGGAAGACAGTAGACAGCTATATAGCCCAAGGGTCAGTTTTGGAGCCACTTTCTTTTTGACATTTACTTGGATGACTTGGAAATTTGAATATACAATAAAATTTTAAAATTTGACAATAATACCAAACTTGGAGATTTCACACACAAAAAACATGATGCCAATGCACATCAACATGACAAACAGGAAAAATGGATAGACAAATGGCTGATGGAATTTAACACAAAAGTACGAGCTGGTGCATTTTGCAGTGGCAACTTAACCAGAACGTACGGGACAGAAGGACCCAGGGATTCACATGCTTTGATCGTTAAGTATAGGAAAGAGGAGGACTAGGCCATTCAGCTTGTTGAGCCTGCTTTGCCATTCAAACAAATCGTGGCTGATCATCTACATCTACACCTACACCATTTTTCCCACCATTCCCATATCCCATGATGGTATTTCTACATTGAAGATGGCAACACACATGTTGAAAGAGTCCTGAGCCAGGCATATGGACATTGGGCATCATAAATAAAGATACTGCAAGATAGAAAACTACGCAAGTTACATTAAAACAGTGTGAAATCTGGTTATTGCCTAAGTGGAATACTCTATGTAGTCCAGGTCACCACACTTTAGGTAGACCACGAAAGTAATAGAAGAAGTGCAAAGGAGATTGACTTAAATAGTTTCAAGAATGAGGAAATTGAGATACAAGGCCAGGCTCGAGAAACTGGGGTTGTTCACCTTGGAACAAAAGGAGGTTGAGGGGAGGTCTAACAGAAGAGTGCAAGTTAGATAAAAGGTAGACAAAAGAATATCTCTTCCCAATAGCTGATGGTACAAGGATAGATAGTAGAGTTAGATTTTGTTTACAAGAGTATATAATGTGCTATTCATTGGAATAATGCACCAAAGAATCAGTATGAATTTAGACTTTATAGAGTAAATGCTTAAAATACCACAAAAACAAAGTACTTACTGTACAACATAGTCTAGAAATTCAATAGACTCCTTGGGAGAGAAAAAAAACTGTTAGTTTCATATGAAAATTTCACGATTATTTATCTGAAAGCAAAAAATGTCATTTGATTAAAGTGAATAAAGCAGGTTCACAGTATATACACAGCATTAGTATTTATATATGAAATACCTTACGCCAGAATGGATTTTAAGTGCGGTTAAATGTGAGTGGTAATTTTCTTCCAGTGATATATAAAAATATACATATGTCAATACTTGCAATTTCCTACATAATGATATCAGAAAACCACTCTGTTTTGGCCTCATTTGCTTTTAATCAGCGAAGTCTTAATGGTATTGGCAATAGTTTAGGGTTAGGTCACATGCCCACATGTAGGAGTTAAAGTGATAAAGGAACACACCAGCGTTATAGATTATTAACATAAAATACAACTCGGGGTACAGGAAAGAAAATTAATGCCAAAAGAATATTAGGAAGAAATAATTAAAAGTTTGGTTAAAGAAGTGGATCTTAAGAAGAACCTTAAATGAGCGTGGTGGAACAATGTAGAAGAATAAGGGAATTCTACAGCATGGGACCCCGGTAGCAGTGGCACAGTTGCCAAAACTAGTCAGAAAAGAAGGGAGAAATATACAAGCAGTCAGAGTGAGAGAATGGTAAACTCTCAAGGAGTGGAAAGTTTGTAGCACTGGAGAAGTTAAAGATAGGAGATGCCAAAGTCATGGGATAATTTGAACCTTGGGATGATGTTATCAATGAGACATCAGTTTGGGTGATCGTTTGCACCTGCATAGGATCTAGGACTGCAGCGCAGTTTTAATGAGGTGAACTGTACGGCCAAGGCAGAAAAGCAATGCATTAATTAAAACCAAAAGGTGTCAGAGGGGTGAATAAGGGTTTCAGCAGATTTGAAATGACATGGATGACCTTACAAAGAAGGAAAAAGGCAACCAAGCTCACAATAGGTGCAGTGAGAGTGAGCATTTTGATTCAGTCAGCTGGAGCAGAAATGCAATTAATAAGGGTATGAATTTAGTGGTGAGGACCAAGACAATGGTTTAGATATCCCTAAATTTTTGCTGAACAATACTGCTACTCATTCAAAACCAGAAGTTGACTAAGCAGTCTTGACATCAGAAAAGCAGTGGGAGTTGAGAAAGACAGTTGTGTATAGTCAGCACAGCAAATTTTGTTTTAACCAGCACCTTACAAACCAGCACTCTAGATAAACTAGCAAATATTATATACTTCAATACCAGAAATTTACTGCATTATTGCAATTTCTCTGCCAACAAGTCTAATTTAAGGCAAAGTTGCATTATTATTTAAATGATTTACGCTGTAAATAAAGTATAATAGTGATGTGTATACCTCCTGTGTTATGATTCTATTACTACGTGTGTGTTTTTACATTATGTGGACCTCTTGATCAACTGGCACACTCCTGATCCCATAGGTGCCACTTAATGTTTGCTGTATGTGTGTGGAAGCCCACTCAATGCCAATGACAGCTTGGAGATGGGGAACAGAAGAAGAACCATTATTTTTCTTCTCCTAAAAACCATCATCAGTGACAGAGAACAGGAGGAAAACAAAGGACATGTGTGTCAAGAGTAATAAACCCTCAATAAAAACAGTTCAATACAAGACTCACACCTTTAACATATTACAAATTTCACAATAACGTGATGATACTGGTAACAAATAGCATTAATAACAACATTCATCCATATAGCAATAGTGACTGCATTTGAGAAATAATTTGTTGATTTGAAAGCACTTTTGCACATTCAGGGGAATATAATACTATATAAATAGCAATGATTCTTTTCCTCTCAATCAATACATTACTATGCTTTTAACTTGTTTAGTCATTTTCTCTTCTCTTCCTTTCAAGGGAAAATTAACTCCTTCTGGATTACCACTACACAAGTGATATCCTGCAGTATCACACCCAAGTGGTAATGTTCACTTATGCACCTATTGACAAGTGTTGACAGAATACCTATCATCAAAGTTCAATCTTGTCCTCACCCAATAATCATAAATGAACTTTTTCCAGGAGCATTCAAGGGCAGGACCCCATGACTTTTCACACCCACGTCTACCAAGGGAATACAAGCCAGATTTTATTATTTAATTGCCACCCTAGCTGAGATTAGCCAACTCCCTACAGGTTAGGAATTCATGAGATATTGTTGAGAAAGGGGAAAAAAGGTGACTGGGAGGTGGCAAAGCCTTTAAACTAGTAAGATAAGGGAAGGATCTATAGACTCTCATGCTGTGCATAACATGCACATACAGATTTTATGCAAAAGAATGGTGAAAGTTGTAGCTCAAAATGCCTTAGAAATAGGACAGTAATACTGGACTCTAAGTACGAGAATGGATAGCATTCTCAGGGGCCAAGAACGAGAACCTTGAAGGTTGTAAGAGATAACAAGGTGTAGAGCTGGATGAACACAGCAGGCCAAGCAGCATCAGAGGAGCAGGAAGGCTGACGTTTCGGGCCTACACCTTGTTATCTCGAATTCTCCAGCATCTGCAGTTCCTATTATCTCTGATACAATTTTAACACCTTGAAGGTTGTGTTGCCAAACCAGTGGCAACATAAGAAATAGTTAATGATGTTTGGAAAGGGGATAAATTCAGTTGTCAACGCCCAATAATAAACAACAAAGATAGGAACAGGAAGGAGGCACTGCTGAAAGCATATCAGGAGTTAGGCTTTAATTGAAAAGCAGAGCTTCGAGAGTAATAATCTCTGACTGCTATCAATCTCTAATTGTTGTCTGAGCCATGTGTAAATTGGCACGAGGCAGACAAATCAGGAGAATTAACTTCGGGCCGAAGGGCGAGCATGGGAAAGAGGGATTCGCTATCATTGGACATTAACACTAGGTCAAGAAGAACTGCACCGATGACATGGTGGGGAAATGATGAGATGACGAAGGCTTTAAACTAATAAAATGAGGCAGGGATCTAAGCAGCTTAATGTAAACAACAGAGGACAACTTAGGAAAGAATAAAGCAAAAGAAGATATTGATGGCAAGGGAATTGATAGAGACACATAACAACATTTAAAAGAATTTTAAACAAAGTGAGAGGCAAACCTATTAAAAGCCAGCCAACAGATGTGAATGGCAGTGGACACAGTACATATAATAAAAAAAAAAGGGAAGGTGGAGGCAATCATGCATTTGAGGAATCAGATGTCTGAGTAGGGATTGAGACATGATTAGAGATTAGGAGGAGAAATTAAAAATTACAGATTAAAAAAATACTTACAAAAGATACAGGGAAACAAAGGGAAGGTAGGGTAACTGGACATATTCAGGTTAACAATGGTTACTGTAAAAAGTGACACAGCTATCAGGAGGGCAAAGATATAATCTATACTGATAAAATTAAAGGATAATAACGGATCAATCACACTAATAAAAGCAGCGTGCAGACAACCAAATAGTGGAAAGGAGGTGGAGGAAGAACTATGTCCATAAATTGGGAACAGAGCAAAAATGCAGAATAATACTCCTGTTAGAGTGAATGGCCTGTTTCTGTGCCATATTATATGAATGTAGAGAATGGAAATAAGCATTCATCTGCAGTATTAATATTCTGTAATAAAAGTTTCCTAGCTGGTGAACAATATCGCAATAAAACATTTACCTTGCTTGTGAAATTTCCTTGTACTAGTCCCTCCACAAAAAGATGAGATTTGAAGTTCTTTACAAATGACATCAGTGCCTCAACTGTTGTTCCACCTTTCATCAAAGTTTGGTGTTTCTGTATTAAAGACCACCGTCCATGTTCTAGAATTGACAGGCGTACATCTCTGGAAAGAGGAAACACAACAGAAATTCTATTTATCAGTCTGGATGCAATACAGTTGGTGAGACAGAAAATCAAGACAACTTTTAAAATTTTTTCAACTGCTTTTTCTAGCAGCTCCTTTGACCCCCTGTGTTGCTGGTATCCCCAATTTTTAAAACATCCTGTTCAGATTCATGTTTGGGGCAGGTTGGACTTGAAGCCAGGCCTTTAATTCAGAAAATGCTCCACAAAAACCCTCCATCGTATTTTGTAAACAATCTGTTCATAGCTGTCCTGACATTTCTGGAGCAGGTGTGATGAAATCAGGCCTCCTGGAGAGGTAAGGACACTACCACTGCACCACAAGATCCTTTGCCTTCTATACACAGAAGTTTCCTAATCAACCTGTGCAAAGACATCATTTCAGACCTCTGGAGCAGGTGGGGATTTAAAGACAGGCCTCCTAGCCCAGAGGTAAGGACACAATCACAGCAGCACAAGAGCCCTCAAAACATACTTTTAATCAACCAGTTCGGTCATACCTCCAGACCAGGTGGACTTGAATTCAAGCCTTCTGGCCCAAAGATAAGATCACTGCCACATGGGATCTCGACAACTGGCTCACTGGATATAGATAACAAAGCCTCCAAATGCAAACTATAAGGACGACTGGCAGTGGTGGTATCCAAATCTATACCTCCAATGCTTTAACTGCTCCATGGGACCATTTAACTTAGACCTTTTCAATCAATCTGCTCAGACATATTATGACATCTCGAACAGATGAGACTTGAATCCTGGTTTTCTGGTTCCGTACCCAAAGGAAGAGACACAACCACTGTGTGACAAGGGCCCTTTTTTCGGACGTTAGATACTTTCTAAGCAATCTGTTCAGAGATGTTATTACTGGAGCAGGTGGGACTTGAATTTTGGCCTCTGTGCAAAGGTAGGGACACTATCACTCCAACATAAGAGTCTCTAACTTAAGAAATGTTAGGTATTTTTCTAAATCAACCTGTTTAGAGATGTTATGACAACACATCTAGAGCAGGCAGAACTTGAACCCAGGTGTCCTGATTCAGAGGTAAGGACACTATCAGTACACCACAAGAACCCTCTGCTCTTTGGAGATGTTAGGTACTTTCTAATCAACGTGTTCAGAAATATAATGACTCACCTATAGTGCATGTGGGGCTCAAGCCTGGGCCTCTTGATCCAAGAACAGGGACTGTACCACAAGAGCCCCCACTTTCAACTAATCTGTTTTTAAATTCAACCTATTTTTCTCATCAATCCTGTTTAGGATGTGTTGACACACCTCTGCTGCAGGTGTGTCTGGAATCTGGACTTCTTGGTCCTGGATAGGGACACTTCCACTGCACCACATAAGGGTCCCCGCTTCAGAGGTCTCCCCCCGACTCACCGCCACCACACCCCAGTGTTAGGGTCTGTCAAAATTCAGTTGGCAATCCCAAAACATGCAAGGAAACTGGCAATGATTCTGCTGAAAGTGATGGCATCTAGCGGTCATATCCAAGCCATTTTTTTTCCTTTTTTTAACCCAAGTATGTTCCACCACATTTTTATTAATTTTTTTCCTTCTCTTTAATTCTTCTTATTTAACTTTTTTGGTTAAAAAAAAAACAACCTATTCAGAGATGTTATTACATACCTCTGGAGCAGGTGGGACTTGAACCCAGGCCTCCCAGTCCGGGGTAGGGATACTACCACTATGCCACAAGCAGCAGCCCCGACACCTTTCCCTGCAACCACAGGAAATGCTACATGTGGCCCTACACCTTCCCCCCCTCACCTCCATTCAAGGCACAAAACAAACCTTCCACATTAGACAGAGGTTCACTTGCACATCTGTCAACTTGGTTTACTGCATCTGCTGTTCCTGATGTGGCCTCCTCTACACTGGTGAGACCAAGCAGAGACTCAGAAGCCATTTTGTCGAACATCTGCGCTCTGTACGCAATAAATGACAACACCTTCTGGTCGCGAACCATTTTAACTCCCTCTCTCAGTCCCTGGGTGATGTGTCCATCCTGGGCCTTCTCCAGTGTCACAATGACGCCACCCGCAAACTGGAGGAACAGCACCTCATATTCTGCCTCGGGAGCCTACAGTCCGATGGCCTAAACATGGATTTCACCAGTTTTAAAATCTCATCCCATGTCCAACCCTCCCTGTCATCCCCACCTCCTTGACCTGACACAATCTGTCCATCTTCTCTCCCACCTATCCACCCCTCCCACCTCACTGACCAATCCCCACCACTCCATACATCCACTCACCTATCACCAACCCACCTACCTTCCCCAGCCCCACCCTTCCCCTCTCTATTTATTTCTGAGCTCTCTTCGCCCTTCCCACTTCTGAAGAAGGATCCCGACCCAAAACGTCAACTTTCCTGCTCCTCTGATGCTACCTGGCCTGCTGTGTTCCTCCAGCTCCACACTGTGTTATCTGTAAAGAAAACATTTATTATCCATATTCCTATAACGATAAAATTCTATGTTCTCATCATTAACACAAGACATCCCTCTTCAGGACATCTAATAACTTCTTCAGGCAGGCATTTTTTTTTGTCTGTCTGATAATTGGTGACTTGCACCAACCATTATATTTTAGAAAATCCCTTTCTTTCCCTTAAACTGACAAGGTCAATTCTCAATGACACTCTTTGTTGAACGACTATTGTCTCAAAGAATTATTATCAACATAATACTCTTAAGATTCCCTTCAGGATGTTAAACAAATAGTACCCCATATGTACTGCTTCCACCAGTGGCAGTGTTTCAGCAGTTAAGTGTTTTTACCTACTCATTATTCTCACCAGGAATATGATAACTGCTGACATAGTGGAATTTCTATCTGGAAGACTGGCATGCAAGGCATCGCTAAAAATGGCTCTCTTCTGTACCACCCAAAGTTGGAAAATCTGAGTGTGCACTTCTTGGAGTTTAATTTATTTAATGTTTCATTTGCTTCTAGAACTTTCTCAACCACAATGCTATAACTTGATACTCAGTTCCAGTATTGGGCCTAGTCTAAGTGAAAGCTAAACTAATCAAATCAAAAAAAAACTTTTAAACCACTGTGGTTCTACCTTCAATGCAAGATCCTCTTTCGATAATAACTTGTTCATTGGGACCAAATTTATCTGTTCTAAGTAAGATTGTTAATCCAAAGTCATTCCTGAATTATTCTGCTTGATATTTAATCCTATATATTTAAAAGGCCCCTTGACTTGGAGTGAAAATCTTAAACCCGGCCTTTATCTTATCTTTCTCAAATTCTGATTCTCAGCTCAGATTCTGCAAACTCTGCCACAGAAATTAATCACACAGATGGCTGCCAGCTTCTCACTGTAATACCAGTAGAATATTGTTGGAACTACTTATAGCTGATAACATACGGTGAAAGTTATATTTTCTTTTGCTGATGATGGTTATTGCCCGACAATTAACAACTTATCAACATCATCTTGAATACTGTCTATTCAATCTACTGAGAGTTACAAACGGTACTGAAATTGCAACCAACAGCAAACATCTGTACTTCTGACCTCACGGAAGAGGGCATGTAATTAATTAAAGGTAAACACAACAGCATCTCTTAAGGGTGCTGAACAATTTCACTTCAGCGTTGTAGCTCTAAATTGAGTAATCCCAGTGTTGAACTTTTATTTGACTGTACTCACTTTTTATGATTACAACACAGCTCCATCAAAGACCAATTGAGGTCGTAAGTCTGGAAGCTCCTATACACATCAGAAATGTATGCATCTATATTTTGCTAAAAATAATGATGAGGAAAATCTGTAGTGTCAGTGAAAATCACTGTCCTAGTGGACCTGGGAAGTTCCAGATGACACACAGGTAAATGCCTTCTTTAGCAAACACTAGAGTACACTATCTTATATCTGCAGTTTCTCAACGTGACCACCAACATTCATATTATAATTTTGTTCAGGAGAACAGACCAGCAGACTTAACTGGTCAAAATAAAGCAATGACGTGAAAGTGGTCCCCCAATATTTACACAGGTTTGAATCTTACGCTCATGACATATGCTAAGAATCTACAGTGATCTTGCAGGGGATGTGACCAAGATCGTGAAAAGTGACCAAGTTATCAATCAAAATAAATTGAAGTGCCACAAAAAGTCAGAACTATCCTGAAATTAACTTCACAAATTGACTTAAAAGTACAATTCAAGTGTTCATATTTGTTCCATGAATTCTTGACTTACTTTCCCAGTTTTTCTGGTTTGATGAGAACATTGAAGTAGCACTTTTTTAATTGTTCCACAATCATCCCAAACACATCTGGAGTAGTTGTAAACTCAGCGAGATAATCAATGATGAGTTGAAACAGAAGCTGGAGACAAACAAAAGTTGTTTAAATGATTCAAGTGTAAGAATTTGCCAAACATCAACTGGATACTGAGAAAACAAATCTTTCACACATTTATTATCAAGTATTTTTCATCATTTGGTACATTATCGTCAAGAATATTCAGAATACATTTTGAAGTTTGAGAAGATTTGCAGCTTGAGTTGTGGATGAGGTTGTAGACATGCTTGCAACCAAACCCATTGGCTTGGTGAACATGTCTACAACCTCAGAATACATTTTCCCATATACTGTATTGAATTTTCAAAATATTTCTTTCTTTAGATAAACACTAGAAGGCGCACAGTACTCCTTGTGGGAATATGCCCAATCCAACTTCAGTCTGGGAGCATACAGATTGCAGCAGCCAAGATCAAAACTCCAAACTCTGACACCCAATATTCCAAGTATGCTATATGATAATTTGCCCTATGTCATTATTTGCTAGCCATGTTAGGGACAGCAGCCTTTGGAATCTGCTTGAAGATCACCTGCTGCCAAACAGACCTGGCAGTCAAGCCTTTTTTAGTGGTTGTCACCACCATTCTTATGTTCGTTGCCTTTCAGGCCTTCCAGGGATCTGCTAAGGATACTTGTGGGATCTTAGTTGGCTGTACACAAACACATTGCTCAGATGACTAATGCCATACTTGCCTAAACAAGTAATTATGTACACTTCGACACCAATTAAGTCAATCAGAATTAATAGCTGCTCAGGTTTGTAACTTTGGCTGGCTCCCCACAAATGCAGGGTGTCACAAACTACATGTTGCACCACAAGTGACTCAGCTGTACAGGATGAAAAGAAGACGACAGCAGGAGCAAAAGTAAAAAGGGATTCATGAGGGAAACAGACAGGTATTTGTGTGGCCATCAACGTGACTCCAGTATTGTATGTTGCTTCTCTGGTGCCAGGGCTCAGGATGTCGCACAGCAGCTGCAGGATATTCTTCTGGGGCAGGGTGAACACCCAGAGGTCATGGTCCAAATTGGTACTGATGAGTTAGGTAGGAAGGGGGATGTGGTCCCGCAATCAGAATTAAGGGAGCTAGGTTCAAAGTTAGCAAGCAGGAACTCAAAACATAGTAATCTCCGGATGACTTCCAGTGCCACATGCAAGCGTGTACAGAAATTGGATGATAAGGCAAATGAACGCATGGCTGGAAAGTTGGTGAACGAGGGAGAACTTTCGATTCCTGGGACATTGAAACTGGCTCTGGGGAAGATGGCACTTGTACAGCCAGACAAGTTTCAGCTGAACAGAGCTGGAACTGAGTTCCTTGCAGGGCATTTTGCTATTGGCAAGGCTTTAAAGGAAATTGGCAGAGGTGCGGGGACCAAGGGAGAACAGTAGAGAAAATCAGGCTTCATGAGATACAACTGGCACTAGCATAGACAACTGCAAATTAGTAGGCAATGTCAGAGTAAAGAACAAAAAAGTCTTAATCAGGGCTACTGTGCATGCACATTGAGGATAGTAAATAAGATTGGGGAGATACAGGAGCAGATTACCAGGCGGAATTTTGATTCTGTGACTAGAACAGATACCTGACTCAAAAATGGGCAAGACTGGATGTTAACTGTTCCTGAGTACTAAAGTCTTTAGGAAAAATGGAAAATGAAGGAAAAGAGAGGAGAGGTAGCAGCATTCGTTAAGGAGAACATTGCAGCCCTGGAGAAAGAGGATATCTCACTGGTCAAAGCACAGAATCAATCTGGCTAGAGCTAAGAAACTCAAATACATTGTTTATTGACCACCAGGATGTGGAAGAACAAATATACAGGTAATTTACAGTGCGATGCTAACATTATAAAGGAGTTATAACGAGAGGTTTCAATCACCTGAACACAAACAGGAATACTTGTACTGTCATGGCAACAAGGGATAAAGATTCCTGAATTGCATGCAGGAAAGCTTCCTATGCATGTTTCCAGTCCACAAGAAAGAATGCACTGTTGGACTGGGTACTTGGAAATAAGCTGGGTAGTGTCAATTGGGGAACAGTTGGTGGCACGGTGGCTCAGTGGTTAGCAGTGCTGTCTCTCAGCACCAATGGACTTGGGTTCGATTCCAGCCTGGGGCAACTGTCGGTGTGGAGTTTGCATATTCTCCCCGTGTCTGCGTGGGTTTCCTCCGGGTGCTCTGGTTTCCTCCCACAGTCCAAACATGTGCAGGGTAGGTGGATTGGCTATGCTAAATTGCCCAGGGATGTTTAGATTAGGTGGGTTAGGCAAGGGAAATGCAGGGGCAGGAGAATGGGTCTGGGTGGGATGCTCTTCGGAGGGACGGTGTGGACTTGTTGAGCCGAATGGTCTGTTTCCACACTGTAGGGATTCTATGATTTGGAGACAGTGCTCATTGTACCATAAAGTGCAGAATGATGGTGGACAGTGTCTTGCAACAATCCAGCGTGAGAAAACTCTAAGAATGGATCAGATGCATCCAAGATTTTGAAGGAAAATGAGAAAGGAAATTGCAGGGACACTGGCAACAATCTTTCAGTCTTCCCTAGACATGGAAGTAGTGCCAGAAGACTAGAAAATTGTAAACATTACCATTTTATTCAAAAAAAAGTTTGCAAGGATAAGCCCAGCAATTACATACCAGTTAAACTTAAATGATAGGGAATCTTCTAGAGACAATGATTTGGGATAGAATTAGTGGTTACATAGGAAAAGGTGGGTTGATTAGCAAGAGCCAGCATGGATATCTAGAGGGAAAATTATGTTCAAGTAACTTGTTAAGAACTTTCTGAAGAGGTAACAGAAAGAACAAAAGTACGACTGTTGATAAGGTATGTATGCCCTGTCAGAAGGCTTTTGATACAGTGCCACATAACAGATTAGTGAGAAAATTTATTAGCTCAGGAGTAAAAGGGTCAGTAGCATCATGGATAGAACGTTGACTATTAGTCTGTTATTCAGCCAATGAATAATTTTCAGATTGGAGGAAGGTTTGTATAAAGTTCCCCAGAAGAGAGTATCGGGACCCCTGCTTTTCTTGCTGTATGTTAATAATCTAGATTTTGGTGTGCATGGGGCAGTTTCAAAGTTTGCAGATGGCACAAAACTTGAAAGAACTGTAAACTATTAGTAGAACAGCGTAGAACTCCACAAGGACGTAGACAACTTGGTGAATGAACAGATAGATGGCAGATAAGTTTCAATGTAGAGAAGTATGAAGTGATACATTTTGTTAGGAAGGAATTGAAAGTCAATGTAAAGTACAAGGTATAATTCTAAGGGGGGGGGGCGGCATGCAGGAGCAGAGAGACATGGGTTGTATACATGCACAAATCATTGAAAAGTGGCAGGACAGGTAGATAGCGCAGAAGTGAGTTGTTCTGGTGAGATGGGCTTCGCTTGAATCATGCAGGCACTAAAATCCAGATGAAACAAATAAATGAGAGGGCCTTAAACTAATTGGAGGAGTAGAGGATTTGGGACTTGGAAATGTAGACTTACAAAGCAACAGAATTTAGCAGCAAAACAGGCCAGCTATTGGAAAACAATACCCGGAGGAGTGGTACAGGAAGGTAC
The DNA here is from genome assembly GCA_024137785.1 of Ginglymostoma cirratum. NCBI lineage: Eukaryota > Metazoa > Chordata > Chondrichthyes > Orectolobiformes > Ginglymostomatidae > Ginglymostoma > Ginglymostoma cirratum. The sequence continues at coordinate 900,626 of JAHRHZ010000038.1, forward strand.
AGAGCATAGAAACATAGAAAAACAGCAGTAAAAAGGGTCAAACATGAAAATAATGGTAAAATGCCAAAATGAATGGCTCTTTATTGAATGTGCACAGCATTTGGAACAAACAAATGAAGTAACTGCACAAATACAGGTTAATAGCTGTGATTTGTAATCTATTTGGCTGTTAGCCACAGAGACATGGTTACAAGCAGATCAAAGCTGGGAACTAAGTATTAAGTGGTATATGACTTTTCAAAAAGATTGACAGGAAGGAAACAGTGGAATATAGCAATGTTGGTATAGCATGGAATAAGTAAGATAACAAGAAATGATCTTGAATCTGAAGATATAGAATCCATATGGAGAAACTAAGAAATAAAAATGGTAAGAAGACACTGGTAGGTGTAGTCTATAGGCTCCCTAACAGTAGCTATATGGTGAAACAGAGAATAAACCAAGAGATAATGAAGGCACATAACAAAGGCAGGACATTATTCATGGGTGACTTGAATCTCCATGTAGATTCAGATAGTCAGATTGGCAGAGGAAGCCAGGAAGAAGAATTCATGAAGTTTATTCAGGACTATTTCCAAAAGCAATACATTGTGAATCTAACCAGGGGTCAAGTTTTGGGTCTGGCGATGTGTAATGAAGATTAACAAAGGATGTCAGAGTAAAAGATCCCCGCAGAAGCAGTGACCATAACATGGGGAAATTTAGCATCCAATTTCAGGAGGGGGAGCTTGGACTGGAAATAGCAATGCTAAGCCTAAATAAAGGTTAATTACAAAGGAATGAGGACAGATCTGGCTGCAGTGGACTGGAAAAGGAATTCAGGAGCAAAATCAGTTGGGAATCAATGGCATATGATGTTTAAAAAAAAGAGTTCATGGCTCACAAGGATATTCTTGTGATGAAGAATGATTCTAGTAAGGGGTAAGCCAACCATGGTTAGGCAGGGAAGTTAAGGGTAGCATCAGACTGAAAGAAGAAAAAACATACAATGTGGCAAAGATAAGTGATAAGCCAGAGGATTCAGGAAGTCATATACATCTCCAGGACTTAGAAGTGCACTGCAGCTCATCAAGTCTGCATCAGTTAAAAACAAGCATCTAACTATTCTAATTCTTTATCCAGCCCTTGGCCCATAGCCTTGTAATCATCAACATCGCAAGTGCACATCAAAATATTTAAATGTTGAGGATTTCTGCCTCTACCACCTTTACAGGCAGTTAATTCCAGATTCCCACCATCCTCTGGGTGAAAAACATTTTCCCCATATCTTCTCTAAACCTACTATCCTTTACGTTAAATCTATGACACCGGTCATTGATTCCTCCATCAAGAGGAAAAGGTTCTTCTGGTCTACCCCATTTATACCGCTTTTAACTTTACATATCTCAATCATGCCCCCTCTCAATATCCTCTGCACTAAGGAAAACAACCCCAGCCTGTCCAGTCTTGCTTCATAACTGAAGCTCTCCAGCCGAGGAAATGTCCAGGTAAATCTGCTCTAACCCTTTGTTAGTGAATACACTATCTCTGTAGCTATGTTATTATCCTAGGATGCATCCCACCAGGTCCAGTGACTTATCAGAAAGTTTTAAAAGTCAAAAGACGACAGCTGAAAAAGGGAGAAGATAAAACTTGAGCGTAAATTTGAAAGTTATATCAAGATGGACAGCATCAGTTTCTTTAAATATATAAAAAGGCAGGGAGAGAAGCCAGAGGAGACAAAGGCTTTTTAGAAATGAGGCTGGGGAAAGAATGAGGAACCAGGAAATGACAGAGAAGTTGAATAAATGCTTTGCATCAATCTTCACAGCAGAAAACACTAATAACATCCCAAAATTACTAAATATGTAAGGGGCGAAAGGACCGGAAATGAATAACTATCACTGGAGAAAATGTGCTAGGGAAACTAATAGGGTTAATGACCAATTAGGATCCTGGACCAGATTGGATGCATTCTAGGATATTAAAGCAAGTACCTAGAGATGGTGGATTCATGGCAGTAATCTTCCAGGAATTCTTAGATTCTGGGAAAGTCCCAGAGGACTGAAAAACTGTCGATGTAACTTTGAAATAAAACAAAGCAATG
>JAHRHZ010000038.1:903111-928470 GCA_024137785.1 Ginglymostoma cirratum
CGTCTAGGCCCGAAACGTCAGCTTTCCTGCTCCTCTGATGCTGCTTGACCTTCTGCGTTCATCCAGCTCTACACCTTGTTATCACAGATTCTCCAGCATCAGCAGTTCCTGCTATCTCTGGAGCAAATTTCTGTGTTTAATGTGTGCCAATGTACCACCTTTACTTAAGAAAGGGAAGACTAAAAATGGGTAACTATAGGTCAGTCAGGCTAACATGAGTTGGGAAAATGTTAAAGAGTTTGTAATAAAGAATGAGACAACAGAGCATTTAAAAATGCATTGTGTCATCAAGCAAATTCAGCATGGCTTTCCGAAGGGGAATTCATACCTGTCAAATTTATTAGAATTCATTAAGGAGGTAACGAGCATGATAGACAATGGGGAAGTCGTACATGCAATAGATTTGGATTTTCATAAGGTGTTTGATAAGGTGCACACATCACGCTACTCAATAAAGATTGGAGCCCATGGTGTTGGAAATAGTATATTAGCATGGATTGGCTAACTAATAAAAGACAGAGATTTTAGATAGGTATTTTCAAGATGGCAACCTATAAGTAGTGGAATGCCACTGGCATCAATACTTGAGGCCACATTTATTTACAATATATGTTAATGACTTTGGTGAAGAAAGTAAATGTACCATAGTCAAGTTTGAGGATGTCACAAAAATAGGTAGGAAGGCAAGTGGTGAGGATGACACAGAATCTGCAGAGGGATATGGACAGGTGAAGTGAGGGATTAAAACTTGGCACTTGGAATATAATGTAAGGAAATGGCAGGAATAGAATATTATTTAAATGCAGGAAGACTGCAGAAAGCTACAGAACAAAGAGTTGGGAGCCCTCGATAGCATCCAAGTTCAGTGGGTAATAGGGAAAGCAAATGGAACGTTAGCTTTTATTTCAAAGTGAGCAGAATACAAAAGTATGAAGTTAGTAAGAACTGCTGATGCTGGAATCAGAGATAACACAGCGTGGAGCTGGAGGAGCACAGTGGGCCAGGCAGCATCAGGGGAGCAGGAAAATTGACATTTTGGGTCGATACCCTTAAATACAGATAGGGTGGAGTAAAATTATAGGTGGAGGTTGTGGATCCTGTGAAGGATGAAAAACAGAAGAGGTCCTTTGCAGGTCTGGGAGAGGGAGCTCTGTGCTGGGGCAGGGTTGATTGTAGTGCCAGAAGATGCCGGCACATTGCTGAGAGCATGGGCTTGAGGAGCCGCAGAGAAAACCATTTTTGGAGGATCTGGATGTTTTGTACGTAGAGGTTGTTGCAGTCAGGGCCAAAGTGAGATGGCCTGAACGTAGACTGGAGTCCATTGGGGATGATCCGGTTCTGTAGGCAGGTACTGAGAAAGGCAATGTAGCTGTAGTACCTGATATATGGTTGAGCAGTTTCAGGGCTGAAGAGATTACCAGAGGGTTGCAGTGGGAGAGAGATCCACTGAGCTCTTTCTGGAGGAAGGAGGATAACTTCTTCAAGGCAGGCATCCCTAGAAGAGGCTTCGCAATGGGATTATAATAATTCACTTGGAGATAGCAAGAACTACCGATGCTAGAGTCAGAGATAACACAGTGTGAAGCTGGAGGAGCACAGTGGGCCAGGCAGCATCAGAGGAGCAGGAAAATTGACATTTCGGGTTGGGACCCTTTATAAAAGTATAGAGGTTTTGCTAAATCTGTATATGCACCAGTCAGACCACAGCAAGAATACGATGAATAGTTTTGTCCCTCTTATCTAAGGAAAGATATACTGACATTGAAGGCAGTCCAAAGAAGGTTCGCGAGGTTGATACCAGGTATGGAGGGACAGTCTTATGGAGAACAGATTGAGTGGATTGGGCCTGTGCTTATTGGACTTTGGAAGAATAAGAGGCAACCTTATTGAAACATACAAGATTCTTCAAGGACTTGGCACTGTAAATGTGGAATTTCTTCTCTGAGTCTTAGTTACCACAGAACTATTGGGGGTGAGATGGGGAAGGGTAATTTAGTATTTTCAAGGTGGAGATAGACAGACTTTTAATCGGTAAGGCAATCAGGACTGATAGGGAAAAGATAGGAAAGTGGAGTTGAGGATCATCAGCCATGATCTCATTGAAAAACACAGCAGACTCGTTGGTTGAATGGCCTACTTCTATTTCTATGTATTATGGTCTTAAAATAAAGCAGACAATTTCCTCAGCTTTATTAATGGGGGTATAGAGTACAACAGCAAGTAGGTAGTTTCAAACTTGTCTAAGTCACTTGTTAGACCTCTGCTGGAATACTGTGTATAGTTCTATGTGCCACAATATAGGGGGGACGTGAACTCATTGGAGAGAGTGCAGAAGCAGTTTACAAGAATGGTTCCAGTGATGAGGAACTTCAATTATGGGAATAGATTGAAGAAGTTGGTACTGCCCTCCCTGGAACAAAGAACGATGAGAATTTTCTTTTAAAAAAAAAACCAAAAATATCAATAACTAACTAGCGAAAATGTTTGAAGATGTAATTGAAGAGTATATGATAAGGGGTCACTTTAAAACTGTCACTCGGAGAATGGAAAACATTAACACAAGTTCTGAGGAAGGGTCACCGGACCCAAAATGTTAATTCTGTTTTCTCCTTCACAGATGCTGCCAGACCTGCCGAGCTTTTCCAACAACTTTGTTCTTGTTCCTGATTTACGGTATCTGCAGCTCTTTTTTGGTTTTTAATGGAAAACATTAGAAGATCATGCACATTTTAAAAGTAAACGGGATAAAAATTCAAGCAGAGCAAATATACAGCCATAAAAGTGGGATTAATGCGACATTTTGAACACATATAGAACCTATTGGATTCATTACTTCTGTAAAGTTTTGTTTTTAACCACTGTTTGTAAACTTCAATGGTATCCGTCTTGATCACCTCACATCACTATTTTTTTCATTGAATATTAACCTTCTTAGAAAGGCCAAAATTATGTTAGAAATGGAAATATTACAATTGTTCTGCTAGAAGGGATCCCAGGTTAGGCTGAGGTGCATCATAAAGGTACATCATTCTGCATTCATCTAATGCTAAAACAGAAATAGGCAAAAGATTCAGAAAAGAAAAATCAACGAAAGGTTCAAATATACATACTTACACTAGAATTAGCCAGTTGAAACTTCATATAACTTTCAATTCTAAGTATATACTACAACAGGCGTCAAATAATTATAACACCAGATCTTATGGAAGCATATGTGCTACTATTATAATAGAATTCAGAATATCACCTACTCACCCCAAGTTTGTGGTTAAATCCTTTCACTTTGATGACTAGCCCATGTTCTTCAGCCACTAACTTATACTCTAATTGAGCAACATCAGCCTCATATGCAGGTTCAGCTAAGTTGTGAGCCACAATATTGACGAATAAGTCAAACAATACCAAGCTAGGGACAAAAATGGTTTCATATTACTTTTAAATCTCAGAAATCTGCTAGAAATACTGTAAGACTCAGAATTTATTACAGCTATTGCTCATAAACTCAAACAGACATCATGAACAAATAAGCAAGAACAAGAGCATGAGCCTAAAAAGAAATGAACAGAAGTGGCTGGAAAAACTCAACAGGTCTGCCAGCATCCATGGATAGACAGAATTATTTCAGGACCAGTAACCCTTCTTCAGAATTTCCAGCACAGATGCTGCCAGACCTGCTGAGTTTTTCCAGCCATTTCTGATTTTCAGCATCCACAGTTCTTTAGTTTTTGCAAAAATAAAAGAAATGGCTGCTTTAGCCCAGGAAATTCACTAATACAAGCCACTTAAAGTCTGCTGAGAAATATTTTTTGAAGTTTAGTCATTGGGAAAGAAACACCACAAAACTTTCCCCTGAACCATAAAGTTAGTTGAGAAAAAATACCAAGTTGTTATTTTTGGTTATAAATTATAAATTATACAATGCTTTGATGAGTTCTTGTGGTGCGGTGATAGTGTCCCTACCTCTAAGCCAGGAGGCCTGGGTTCAAGTTTGCAGTCAAAGATTAGCGTCTAAAATACACTATTTATGAGGGTGTTGGAGGTAGATTCAATCAGGGCATTAAAAAGGGAATTGGAAGATGTAGGGACAGTATGATGAGATGTATAGAATACATGCAGTACTGTGTAGCATTCACACCAGTAAGTGACACTGATGGCACAAGGATGTTTGGAGAGAATCCCAGTTCTACCACAAGTTTTACTGTTAATGCTGTAAATGTTGAGATTTTTTCCCAGAAGTATTGGCTTCAGTTTTTTATTGACAAAACTGGCAAAGAGGGATCTAGTGCTGAGATAAAGCCAATGTCTTTGAATAAAGGTAATGAAATGGCTAGGCAGGGATACACTATTTATTGGCAGTAACAGTGGATCCACGTGAGTGCTCTCATCATAAAAGTGAGTTCCAGCCTATGTAGTCCTTCTGGATGAGAACCATTCTAGTGATGTGTGCCTGAATTAGATATGCGATGGCATTCATGATGAAGGCTTGGACTCCTCGGCTGGCCCTAGTTATCGTCCCTGCTCAGCATAGATACATCTTGGATCTGCAATTTTCACTTCTTCTCCATTTTTTCATCTCATGTGCAATACCAATTTCGTGCCTAACACTCCAAAGTCCTCTACTCTCCAGACAGCTGCATTAAGGAACACACAGGAGACCATCACAATACAGAAGACCCTTCAAGGTGTGCACTGCAGGGCACCACCCAATGGCTTAGGTAGAAGTGCACTACCAGAGGCCTGAAACGTGTTGGACATGGTCCTTTTGAGAAGATGCCTCTGTTTGTCGCACCTCTATGGTTATGTCTTAGGGTCACATTTAGGCATGAGGCCATCAATGCTTCCTTGTCCCAAAGTAACCACAAAGTTTGGGTAGTGTGAATGAGGAGCTGCAGCTTTCTGGACTGCTGGAGGATGAAGGCAGCATGGCACTGGCAAGACACTGAACACACAAATGTGAAAAGCTCTTGCTGTGGTTGCTGACCAGTTGTATAATGAGGGTGTGGAAGCCTCTAGTTGATCAATCTCATGGTCCTTGGTACTTTGATGGCAACATGGGTCCAACTGATAATGCTCCTGCAAGTTCAGCGAAGGCAAGTCCACTTTCTTTTGTGCTTGAAAGGGTCCATTCATTAGTAATGATATGTACTATTCCATTCTCACAAATAGGACACCAGTGCAGAGGTGGTGGTGCAATGGTGTTGTCATCCAACTAGTAATTCAGAGGCACAAGTAAAGCTCTGGGAACATGGGTTTGAATTCCACATGATAAATTGCAAAAGCTGAAATCAATTACGAGATCTTGAATCTCAAGCTCGAAAGAGGCAAAGAAGTTCACTGTAACAATGATTTTCACAGAAACTGGCAGGCCACAGTGACTAGTCTTGGGAGGTCTGAAGTCTCCTCAATAAATGATGATCTACTGATTGCGCAATCTCCTGCAGCATTGATTCTCTGAAATATCATCTTCAGCAGTAAGTTCTATGCTGAGGTATGATCAAATCTTTCTCCTCAACTCTTAATCCATTCCTCTGCCTTCCTTATAACCAGGATTCAGGGTTGTATACTAAACCCAACCATCTTGCACTGCTTCAGCAATGAACTTCAGTCCATGAAAAGGACAGAGGTGAGAATGTTCATACAATGTACAGAACCATTCATGACTCCCTAAGATAGTGAAGCAGTCGGTGTCCAAATGCAACTAGGAGGTGGATAACAGTCAGGCTTAGGAATGACAAGTGGTAAACAACATTTGCAACACACAACTGCCATCTCCCAAAAGATAAAAATTGAATCATCTTCCATTGACAATCAGTGGCTTTACCCTCATTGCTAACCTCCCCATTATCAATATCCCAGGACTCACTATTGATCAGAAACTGAACTGGAGCGGCCGTATGAATACTGGCTGCAACAGCACTTGAGGTTGGAAAATCTGTGGTGAAGAACTCACCTCCTGACTCCAAAACGACTATTATATAAAAGGCACATGTCAGGGATGTAATGGAACTTTCTCCACTTGCCTGGATAACTGTGGCTCCAGCAGCTCACAGCTGATACAAAAATAGATGGGGTGGTAAGTGGTGAGGAGTATAGTCTTAGACTATAGGAGGATATAGGCGAGCTGGTCAGATGGGCTTATAAGTGGCAAACGAAAATCAATCTGATCAGTGTAACGGGATGCACTTAGACAGGACAAGGCAAGGGAATACACGGCAAACACTGGACACTGAAAGAACCAAAGGTCAGCCGGTTCTTGGTGTACATGTCCCCCAGTCCCTTAAAATAGCAAGAAAGGTAGGTAAAGTGGTTAAGAATGGGATACTTGCCTTTATTAACCATTGCACAGAGTTTAAAAGCAAGCAGGTGTTTCTGGAACAGTATGAAACGTTGATTAGGCCACAGCTAGAATATTATGTCACATCATTGGAGGAATGCGATTACACTGGAGAGGATATTGCCTGGGCTGGGGAGGTTTGGTTGTGAACAGTGTTCAGATAAACTGGGGTTGTATTCTTGGATAAAGGACCCTGAGGGGATATGATTGCAATGTATAAAATTATGAGGAGCAGAGAAGGATGGACAGGAAGGAACATTTCCCTTTAAAGGAATCAATAACCAGGGAGCATTGATTTAAGGGACAAGAGCATCAGAGGGAATACAGGAAGAAAATATCATCCAAAGAGTGGCAGGAATCTAGAACTAACTATCTGCAAGGGTGGCAGAGATAAAAACTCTCACAATATTTAAGTACCTAGATGTGCATTTGCTATGCCAAGGCAAACAAGGTGCAAGTGCTGAAAAATAAGATTAGAATAGTTAGGTGCTTGTTTTTGACCAGTGCAGATTCAATGGGCTGAAAGGCATTTTTCTATACTATAGACATCTATGACTCTGTAACAATACTCACTGAACTCAGCATCATCCAGAACTGATTGGCACTTTGTTTAACACATTCAAAATTAGTCAAATCCACCACCATTCACAGTAGCAGCAGTATGTACCACCTACAAGATGCACTGCAGCGATGTGAGGCTCCTCATACAGCACCTTCCAAACCCAAGACCTCTACCCCTGAGAAGAACAAGGGCAACAGATATTTGGCAGTAATATTTGCTGCTGGTTCCCCTCCAAGCCACATACCATCCTGACTTGAAATGATACTGCCACTCCTCTACTGTTGCTGTGTCAAAATCCTGGAACTCCCTCCGTAACGACACTGTGGGTGTATCTATATGACAATGACTGTAGCAGCTGAAGAAGGCAGCTCACCACTATCAGCCAAAGGGCCATTTGGGATGGGCAATAAATGCTGGTCTATCCAGCAATGTCCACATTCTGTGAATGAATACAAACACTGCATACAGAATCTTGGGCAATATCATTCACTAGATATAGCATGGAGGCGACAACTTACTTGAGTAAAGCACTATTCTGACTTCGCACCAAACCCTGAACACTGATCTGTGCAAAGTTAACATAAGGAAGACTTCCCTTAACATACCCCAAATCACTGGCAGTTACAGGTGGAGGACCAGTATCAAAGGATATTTTTACTTCGTCTCCACAAAATTCTTGAGCTCTAGAAAAATACTTTTGCAGCTGTGTAGTACATTTTTCGCCCAGTTTTTTTTTTGCTGTATCACTGGTAAAATATTATTGCAAACATATGTCAGTCTTTTGCATTTCTAATTAATACACATGAAGCTGTGCCAAACAAGTGCTTCCCAGTCAGTAAATTCCTGCATAACTAATGATAAGTAACAATAGCAGGACAGTTTGTTGGTCAGCCACAATATGGTTCCCAGTGCTAGATGAATAAGTGCAGGGTTAGCAACAGGAAGAACCGCTGGCTGTAAAATAAGCTGCCAAGTCCAAAATTATGGCTGACACCAAGTGGTCAACTAGCATCATGGTGTCACAACGTAATTTGGGAAAAACTGAAAGTAATGTAAATATTTAGCCACAATATCAGTTAATTCATTTGCTGAAAAACACAGTCATTCTCAGCCTCAGCTAATCAATTGTGTGATACATCTAAGATGACTTAGTTGGTTGTTATATAAAATGCATGCATACTTCTCTGGACTTCTATGAACATGAGGCGATATCAAGTGGAATCGAACATAACCTGTAAAGTAAAAATGTGTGTGAATATCATAAAAAGCAACAGTGCACCTAATAATTAGCTGAAAATATTTACTTATATGCAGGTTAAAAAACTAGAAAGTACTGTAAAAGTAATATTAATAATTAAAGAGGATATAAATATCCACAAAATTTATGGCATAAGGCATAATTTTTACCATGGAGAATACACATTTCCCAATTTTCTTTAGAAACATCAAACATGCCACTATTAATTCCACCATACCGAACTTCATAGAATAACAATTTTTTTAAAAGGTAAATAATGTTGACTTACGCTGTACAGAGGCAGAAAGAACACAAACTTTGGAATGCAAGAAATGTGCTCACCAAAGTTACCCTCAAACCACTGAAAACAGTGAAAAAACCCAAAGCCATCTACTCAGGAAGGAATACGAAATGAAATAAGCCAACTATTCATCAAAAAAAAGCAAAAGAGTAAAGGAATTTGCTCATTCAATAAAATATAGTGTCAGAAAAATCAAATGAGTCAGATCAGAGAACTTAAAAATAATAATATGCTCTAGAACTACTGAGAAGTAAATGGACCAAACATTTATAATAGTCACAGCACTAGAACTGACTTCAATATCTTTTAGTGAAGGAGCAAAAAATTAACTGTATTTCTGCTTCTGATCCAGCAGACACTGCCTGGAGAGCTCAGGTATGGATTTCAAATACTTGTATCAGGCTTGGCTGCGATGCCTTCACTGGGCTTACCAGCTTGGTGCCAGGGTTAAGGACATTCTCTCTGGGTTGCGGAGTAACATCCAAAGCAAGGATGAAGATCCACTTGTTTTTGTGAATGTAGGTGCTAACGTAAGTAGGACGAGGAAAGAGGCTCTGGTTGGAGTTTATGAGTATGCAGGGTCTAAATTAGAAAGCAGAATCTAAAAGTGTTTCAGAGATAGTAGGAACTGCAGATGCTGAAGAATCTGAGATAACATGGTGTAGAGCTGGATGAACACAGCAGGCCAACCAGCATCAGAGGAGCAGGAAGGGTCTAGGCCTGAAACGTCAGCTTTCCTGCTTGGTCTGCTGTGTTCATCCAGCTCTACACCTTGTTATCTCAGAATCTAAAAGCTATTAGTCTCTGGATTATTATCCGAAGCACAAGCAAATTGGCATCAGGTAAATAAAGAGATGGCTGTGTAGCTCAAAGATTAATGTGGAAAAGTGGGTTTTGATTCACAATGCACTGGCATGTACTGAACAAAGCAGGAGCTGCACTGCTGGGATAGTCTTCTCCTGAAGAGTGCTGGGGCCAGTGTTTGGGTGTGTTTTGTAAATCAGGCTGTAGAGAGGCTTTGATCTATAGACTGGGGTTGGAAGTGAACACGTGAAAGGAGATGTGGTAAATGACAGGAAAAAAAAACAAGAAAATACAGCAGGGTAGCAATTTAGCTAATGATAGCGACAGTGTGACAGGAAGTGACAGTGTACAAACTTTAGGAACGCATTAGCAGATCAGACCAAATGTTCCAGGAACTGTAAAAAGACAAAAGTTAATGGCTCTGTGTTGAATGCTTGTAGCATCACAAAATAAATGATTAGCACAGACAGAAATGAATATGTATGATTTTAGCCAACACAGGAATGGGTAACCAAATATAGGACCTGAATATTGAAAAGGTACCTAACATCCCAAAAACAGAGACAGCCAGGAAAAGGTAATGGGATGGCTCTATCAATTAAGGATGTCAGTAATACAGTGGTGAGAGGTGACCTTAGCCCGGAAGGGTAAGATGTAGAATTGGCCACTATCAACATCCTGTGGGCTATCATTAACCAGAAACTAATCTGGACCAGCCATATAAACACTGTAGCTATAACAGCAGGTCAGAGACTGGGAAATCTTCAGCAAGTAACTCACTCTATCTCCTAATGCCTGTCTATCATCAACAAGACAAGTCTGGAAATTGACAGAATCTTCTCCACTTGTCTAGATGAGTGCAGTTCATAAAACACTCAAGATGCTTGACAGTATTCAGGACAAAGCAGCCCAGATGAGCGGCAGTCCATCCACCACTTTCAACATTCACTCGCTTCACCACTGACACACAGTGCACCAAAATGTTGCACTGAATTAAAAGATAACAGGTCACTGTGGGTGAAGTTTATACACCAATTAAATGGGACAGAGCATACAGGAAAAAGGTATTGCAGTAATCATGGTAGACTGGTGGACTGGATGAACCAGAAAAGCAAAGGTAGCCTAGTAAATGAGCTTATAAAGTGTATTTTGGGACACTTCCCTGGAGCAGTATGTTCTAAAGCCAACCACAGAATCATTGAATTCCTAAAGTGTGGAAGCAGGCCATTCGGTCCATCAAGTCCACAGAGACTCTCTGAACTGCATCCCATCTAGACCCACCCCATCCCTGTAACCCTGGTGTCTCTTTCAAGAAGGAGACGTAGAGAATTTTTTCTTTTCTCAGAGGATTGTTAGACAGTGGAATTTTCTTCCCAGAAAACAGTGGAGGCTATGTTATTTAATTTATTCAAGGCAGAATAGCTAAGGGAATCTAGGGTTATAGGAGGAGGCAGGAAACTGGGTTTGAGACCACAACATCAGACTTCACCTTATTGAATTGTGGGGCAGACTCAAAGGACTGAATGGTGTAATCCTCCTCCTAAGTTCCATGTTCCTATACCTCAATAATGATCACTTGTTACAGGAAGGTAATCAGCCTTTTCGAATTGTAGAAGTGCTTGAATTATTGCTGCCCCTTTCATTTACTGCAACCAAGGTAAAAAGAAGAAATCAGGTAACCTACCTTTAGGAATTTGAAACTTGGTATCCTTTTTGTACCACAGGCGACCATTTTTGTTGTCTAAAATTTTCACTGGATACAGGGTATCAACACGATCAGACCTCTTCAGCGCAAAATCAGTTGCTGAAAAGAAGAGCCGCCAGTTTTATAATTGACTAAAAATATGAATTCATTACATTAGCCTTACTAAATTTCTGCGGTTAAATTTTTTTCCAAAGATTTTACTTTGTGATTTTAGTTAGCTGTAAAACTAAATACAAACTTTAAGATATGGCTCACCTATATACTTGTTTTCTTTTGGCAGATGAAGACCACAATTTAACGGAAAGTCACCTGCCCATAAATCAGCCCAATACTTGTCAATGTCTGTCAGCAATAGAACAATGAAAAAAGTCCCGTTAAATAATAAAGTACCTGAAGAAAACTATTGTGATTTGTTTGTCTCTACTTTAAGACAGGATAGAGATGATAACTGTTCATGTATGAGGAAACAGAAAAGAGAAGAAATGGGCAAGAAGCTGGCTTTGTATGTCACGGACAATGAGACCCAAAGATTATTTCAGAACAAACTGGCATGTATATAAATTGGTTCTTTAAATTTGTTAAAGTGTTGGCGTGTTTTCTCACCCACAGATAAGATACAATTAATCAGTAATTTGATGTAACATTGAGAATATTTAGTCTCAAGTCAAGCATATATGCAAACTGGCAGGCAAGGCGTTATCATATTTCACGGATACGAAATCACTTTCAGGACCACAGTCAGGGTATGAAGGGCTACTGGATCAAATGGATACTGTAATACAGAACTTGAAGTCAACGGCCTTCTGTACTTGCAATTATCTTGTGATCAAATGGAAAAATACACACAATTAGAAACTATTCTGCAAAACCATATTCTAAACAGATTGTTCTGCAAAACACTCAACATGTCAAATCTACATTTATTCAAATCCAATGTCTTCAACCTCACATGCAATAAGAGGCCTGTCCATTCCCATCATGTTCATAATCTCTGAAAAGCACTGACCTCTTGCTCAGGCATAGGACAACATATATGGCAAAACTAGTCCATTTATATGTCACTTTACCTTCAACATTATATAAAGTCCCAAACCAGCGCTCTTTTAGCGTACACTTTTCTTTGTGGTTGGGAGAAAGGAGAATCATATTTGCTCTCTGTGGAGTGAGAAGGGAACATGCAGCACCAATAACCTGTCAACAAAAATAAACAAATTTAAACCGAGAAATCTACTTTGTCCTTGAAGTGATTGTTCACCTACATAGCAACATTACAGCGTTTGAACTAACCAAAGTGTTCTGGGATGTTCCCAAGTGGTACAAGATATTTCAGTTTCTTATTCCAATATTCAATAATTTATTAAAACATGATCACAAAAATTGTAGATTGTGTGTTCCATATATTTAGCTGAATTTTTAAATCACAATTAGAATATCAACACCCTGTAAATGTGTATAGGAACCATTAAACATCATTCTAAAACAAAATTGACAAATGCACTCAAACTTTTTCAAATGTCTGGAAGGTTCAGAATAGCAATCTGCACTTTGGAGGACCAATGTCCTATGCCACCCAGTGACAAAATAGAGAGGTGTGATGCTCTGAAATCCACAGACTTGCGAATTTTAGCTGTACAGCCACTGGAAAACAACAAAGACCAGCTACTTCTGTATAGTCGAGACAAAAAAAAAGTAAGAAATATTAAATGGAAAATAAGAAAAAAAAAAATGAACTGCAGATGCTGAAAGTCAGAAACAAAAACTGAACCTGAAATGCTAGCCCTGATTTCTCTCCAAAGATACTACCAGACCTGCTGAGCCTTTGCAAATATTCAGTGGAATTACCACAGACTCCTGCCTCACACTAATCAGCTAATAACCTCAGCACAACCAAATACTGTTCATATTGCTTTACAATAGATTATCAAATACAAGCTTCAACTTATAGCACAAAGTTGCACTAAGGTAATTATTGGAGGGCGATCCAAAGCAAAATCACGCAACCTATAAACGCAAGAGCTTTTGCTTAACTAGTTTGTCAATAGAAGCTGAACAAGTCAGAGAATCATTGTTTGAAGGTAACCTCCACATCCTCTAAGACCTTTGTTCTCAAGAAAAAGTTAGCATTCGGTTAAAATATCTTTCTGAACAAATCTGTAAAAGGATTGGAGAATCATTGCTCTATACAAGTATAAATATTATAATTCATTTGAAAACTATTTCTAACGTTACTGAAATTACTGTTGTAGGGAGGGCTGAAAAAAATGCCTCACCCATAGCACAGCAATGCTGAATTCAAGGTATGTTTATCAGCAAATAAAAACCAAAAGAACTATGGATGCAGTAAATCAGGAACAAAAATAAAGTTGCTGGAAAAGCTCAGCAGGCCTGGCAGCATCTGTGGAGGAGAAAACAGAGTTAACATTTCGGGTCCAGTGACCCTTCCTCAGAACTGTGGTTCTCCTCAGTTTTCTCCTCCACAGATGCTGCCAGACCTGCTGAGCTTTTCCAGCAACTTTGTTTTTGTTCCTATGTTTATCAGCAGTTTGATAAAAGGAGTGCAGATTAGATATGCTTATACCACACTAAGATAAGTAAAACTGAGAGGTATGATGCAATACCTATGAAGGCAAATTCTCTTAACAGCAAACAAATTCTACAGTTATACACTCTATCAATTATATCATGAGACAATTAACTCCATAACATTTACCTCTGGGTTGTACTCAAATAATAACTGATCTCCAGTGAGGAAATCCTCTTTAGCAAAAAGCTGCATATTTTCACAAACATTTTCCACAAAATCAATGGGATCAGTCTAAGGAAAAAAAACCAAAAAGAAAAGGGCAATAATTTAATTTTAGTACCTTGTTAACCAATTAGTTTAAAAAAGTGGAAAAAAGGAGAAAGGGGAAGAGAAATGGAACAATATACCTGTTCCTGGTAATGGAATTCATTATCTTCAATTTTCTGGATCTCACTATAAATTCTATGAGAAAATTAGGTAGATAAGTTAATTACACCATTATGCATAAATGGATTTATTTATCACTCCCTTGGAACAGAAAATAAAGCAACAACCAATGCTTAGTGGATATAGGAGTTCCTAAAAATACCAAGCAACATTGATCCTTGAAAGCCAGAAACAATCTCCTGTCCATGCTGAATTATTACAGTTAAATTGGTCATAACACCCCTGGACGAGGGAAGTGATAAAAGAGACTTGGTTCTCATTCTTAATTACTACCCTCTGTTAAAAAGCAATGTCGATTCCTGGGGTACAAATTGGACGCGAATATAATTTTGGCTATATTGTATCAAAAGGTGACAGACAGGACCTCACAGAATACAATACATAGAAAATACAAGTCGAGAACTTTACTCCAAATTAAACTGAGATTAGGGGATGGTTACAACATGGCCAATTAACTATTGTCAAATACAGATCTGTTGCAGGAAGCTCCTCCTTCAGAAATACAGTGACCAACGCTCCACAAATTTCTGAATAGGCTAACTGGAACACAAACCTCTGAAATAATTTAAGGAACTGCTGAATTCTGAAGTGGAATGGTGAGGTTTGCTAAAATAACATTTCCTTTTGGTTAGATGAATTATTTTTGTGAGGGGGTTTCCTCACTTGTAGGTATCTTGTGATTTGTTTGTCTGTCTCCATGACTAACATTGAAACGTAGAAAACAGTGAGTTACAGAATTACAGAATCATACAACACGGAAACAGACCCTTCGGTCCAACCGGTCCATGCCAACCATAAACCCAAACTAAAATAGTCCCTCCTGCCTACACCTGGCCCACATCCTACCAAAGATTTCTTATTCACATACTTGTCTAAATGTCTTTTAAAGATTGTAACTGTACCCGCATCTACCACTGGAGCAGCGTTAGGCCATTCAGCTCTTTCACCCTGCTTGTGCCACTCATTATGATCATGGTTGATCATCCAATTCAATAGCCTGTTCCTGCTTTTCCCTGTATTCTTTGGCCCATTTAGCCCCAATTGCTATACCCAACTCCTTCCTGAAATCGTAAGATGCTTTGGTCTCAACTTCTTTCTGTGGTAGTGAATTCCACATGATCGTTACTCTCTGGGTGGAAATGATTTCTCCCCACCTCAGCCCTAAATGGTTTACTGCACATCCTTAGACTGACATCACACAACAGCTCCCCACTCCCCCCCACCACACCTTCCCTGGACCGGAACTCCCCCCATTGGAAATATCCTTCCTGCGTCTGTCCTGTATAGGTTTCTAGGAGATCCCCCCCCGCCCCCATTCATCTGAACTCCACCGATTATAATCCTTAAAGATTCAATCTCTGCTTGTAAGATAGTCCTGCCATCCCAAGAATCAGTCTGATAAACTTTTGTTGCACTCTATGGCAAGAACATCCTTCCTCAGATAAAGCGGCCAAACTGCATATGATATTCCAGGTGTGGCCTCACCAAGACCTTGTATAAATGTGGCATGACATCCCTGCTCCCGTATTCAAATCCTCTCACTGTAAAGGTCGACATACCATTTACTTTCTTGACTGCTTGCTGCACTTGCATGCTTACCTTCAGTGACTGATAGGAGGACACCCAGGTCTCACTGCACATTCCACCTCAGTCAATTTATAGCCATTCAGATAAGAATCTACCTGCCTGTTTTTGATCCCAAAGTGGATAACCTCACATTTATCTATATTATACTGTATTTTCCATGCATTTTCCCATTCACTCAGCTTGTCCAAATCATTCTGAAGCATCTCTGCATCCTTCTCCTAGCTCACCCTCCCACCCAGCTTTGGGTCATCTGCAAACTTAGAGGTATTAAGTTGTGGTCCATAAATCATTAAAATATATTGTAAATGGTCCTAGAGCTGATCCCTGTGGTACCCCACTAGTCACAGTCTGCCATTCAGAAACAGATCCGTTTATTCCTACTCGTTTTTTCCTGACTGACAACCAGTTTTCCATCCATTTCAATGCACTACCCCATCCCATGCGCTTTAATTTTACATGCTAATCTCTCTTAGGTAAGATAAGATTTTGTCAAAAGCCTTCCCAAAGTCCAAATAAATCACATCAATGGCTCCCCCTCATCAACTCTACTATGTACATCCTCAAAAGAATTCCAGATGATTTGTCAAGGATGATTTCCCTTTCATAAATTAATGCTTACTCTGTTCAATCTTGCCACTGTTTTCCAAGTGTTCAGCTATTAAATCTTTTATAATAGACTCTAGCACTTTCCCCATTACTGATGTCAGGCTGACTGAGCTATAATTCCCAGTTTTCTCTCTGCCTCCCTCATTTAAAAAGAGGGGTTATATTTACTAATCTTCAACCTGTAGGAACTGTTCCAAGGCCTACAGTATCTTAGATGATGGTCACCATTGCATCCAGCATTTCTAGGGCTACTTGGGTAAAGTGTTCGAAAGGACAATAAGAGATAGGATTTATAATCATCTAGAAGGGAATAATTTGATTAGGGATAGTCAACACGGTTTTGTAAGGGTAGGTCGTGCCTCACAAATCTTATTGAGTTCTTTGAGAAGGTGACCAAACAGGTGGATGAGGGTAAAGCGGTTGATGTGGTGTATATGGATTTCAATAAAACGTTTGATAAGGTTCCCTACGATAGGCTATTGCAGAAAATACGGAGGCATGGGATGGAGGGTGATTTAGCGGTTTGGATCAGAAATTGGCTAGCTGTAAGAAGACAGAGGGTGGTGGTTGATGGGAAATATTCATCCTGGAATTCAGTTACTAGTGGTGGACCGCAAAGATCTGTTTTGGGGCCACTGCTGTTTGTCATTTTTATAAATGACCTGGATGAGGGCGTAGAAGGGTGGGTTAGTAAATTTGCGGATGGCACTAAATTTGCGGGTGGAGTTGTGGATAGTGTGGAAGGATGTTGAAGGTTACAGAGGGACATAGATAAGCTGCAGAGCTGGGCTGAGAGGTGGCAAATGGAGTTTAATGCGGAAAAAAGTGACAGGTGATTCACTTTAGTAGGAGTAACAGGAATACAGAGTACAGGGCTAATGGTAAGATTCTTGGTAGTGTGGACGAGCAGAGAGATCTCGGTGTCCATGTGCATAGATCCCTGAAAGTTGCCACCCAGGTCGATAGGGTTGTTAAGAAGGCGTACAGTGTGTTAGGTGTTACTGGTAGAGGGATTAAGTTTCGGAGCCGTGAGGTCATGTTGCAGCTGTACAAAACTCTGGTGCGGCTGCACTTGGAGTAGTGCGTACAGTTCTGGTCGCCGCATTATAAGAAGGATGTGGAAGCATTGGAAAGGGTGCAGAGGAGATTTACCAGGATGTTGCCTGGTATGGAGGGAAGGTCTTATGAGGAAAGGCTGAGGGACTTGAGGCTGTTTTCGTTAGAGAGAAGAAGGTTAAGAGGTGACTTAATAGAGACATACAAGATGATCGGAGGATTAGATAGGGTGGACAGTGAGAGCCTTTTTCCTCGGATAGTGACGGCTAGCATGAGGGGACGTAGCTTTAAATTGAGGGGTGACCGATATAGGACAGGTGTCAGAGGTAGATTCTTTACTCAGTGAGTAGTAAAGGCGTGGAATGCCCTGCCTGCAACAGTAGTAGACTCGCCAACTTTAAGGGCATTTAAATGGTCATTGGATAAACATATGGATGATAATGGAATAATGTAGGTCAGATGGGCTTCAGATTGGTTTCACAGGTCAGCGCAACATCGAGGGCCGAAGGACCCGTACTGCGCTGTAACGTTCTACGTACTGTAGGATATACATTATCAAGGCCCCAGGGGATTTATCCATCTTCAATCCCACCAATTTCCCCAACACCATTTATCTACTAATTCTGAATTCCTTCAGTTCATGCATCTCACTAAACACTATATTCTAAACTGCTCCTACTTCTCAGATCTGCTTTTTTCCCCCGGTCAATTCGTATGCTTCTTCCTTAGATCTAATACTATCTCTATTTTCCCCTGTATGTCACGGTTTATCCACCTTTACGGTTTTATTTTTATGCCAGACAGAAACAAACAATTGTCGTAGTTCACCCATGTAACTCTGAACACTTGCCATTGCCATTTCATCATCATCCCTTTAGGAAACACACCCCCTTCACCTAATCTATCACAGCAAACTTGCGTCAACATAATTTCCTCCAATCAGATTCAGGGCCCTAATCTCAGAATTAACTATATCACTTTCCATCTTCATGAAGAATTCTATCATATTATGGTCATTCCTCCCAACAGGACTGCCAATGTATTCCTTTCTCATTACACAATACCCAGTCTAGTTCTGTAGTGGGTTTCTCAATGTATTGGTCCAGAAAACTATGCCATCTACACTCCAGGAATTCCTTTTCTATGATATTGTTACTAGTTTGATTTGCTCAATCTATATGCAGATTAAAATCACCCAGAATTACAGATGTCCACTTAGTGCATGCCTATTTTTCTGTTTAGTGTCAACCCTAACATCATCCCTACTCTAACCATACAGATTCCATGTTGACAGAGTCAATATCCTTCCTCTCTATTGCGGTAATTTCCTCTTTAACCATCAGTGCAACTCCACGGCCTTTTACTTTTGCCTGCTCTTCCTAATATGCCTAGATATTCAGTTCCCAACCCTAGTCACCCTGCAGCAATCTGTCTGTAATTCTAACAATATCATACCAGTTTTCACCTATTTGCGCAATTAATTCATCCAGAAATGGCATTCATCAAAACCAACATATGAAGGGCAAAATGGGGGAGATATCCATGAACTGCGAACAACTGGCAACAAACTTGAGCAACCAGTTTAAAGGTAGGAAAAGGTTAGTAGGAACTTGCACACAGAGCATTTCTTCTAATTTCACCAGCTGTTTTCAAATCAGAATGGCAAGGCATATATTTCTGTATACATTATATGAGCAACAACATAAACAACACTAGTAACAATAATTACCTTTCCTGAGGGCCAAGCTTTTGTAGCATTTTCATATACTGAAACACAACATGTGCAACCTATATTGAAAGTAAAATAATAGTTGTTAACATGCAAAACATATTCAACTGCTATTTAATGACTATGAATTAGCACTACAAGTAACTTGTTTTGAATTAGGATTAAATATATGCAGTTGTTGGATAAGAAAAAAAGTCGAGATGTTGAGATCATACAAATCTGATTTTGTTTGTAGTTGTTATTAAACTGAATGCAACGTTCACATTCTATTGCCGCCAGCCTCAAGCAGTGTTTTAAACAGGCTACCAGTGAAAGCACAGTTGGGTCTAAGTAAAAGTCAAGTGAAACAGGATTCTCATTCAGTGAGCGAGCTAAATCTTGTGTTTTAGGAGTATATAAAGTTAGCTAACTTAGTGCAAATTAGCACTTTAGGTGTGACTTTCGAGTGAGTGGCAGAGCTAGGTGATGAAGAGAATTAAGGGATGGAGGGAAAGAGGTGTTCTGTTGCATTTGTATTTCTTGAACATTTTCAGACTTGATTCTTACTCTGTTATGGAAAAGAAACTAGTTGTTGGGCAAACATCTAGAATGTGACTAAGGTTTACTGTGCGAGTAAGGTTCACCATCGTATATCGACAAGTGATAAACGTGGAAATGTAGAAAATAGAAACAGGAGTAAGCCATTCGACTCTTCACATGCACAATGCCATTCAATACGATCATAGCTGATAAAACTCAGTACCCTGTTCCCATTTCCTCCACATGCCCTTTGGTCTCTTCAGCCCAAGGGAAAATATCTATATTCTTCTTGAAATTAGTCCATGTTTTGACCTCAATGCTCTCTCTGTGGCAAAGAATTCCACAAGTTTACCATTCTCAGAGTCATACAGCACAGTAACAGACCCTTTGGTCCAACCAGTTCATGCTGTGTCCTAAATGATCTATCCCCTATCCTTCAACCAAGACTCCTGGTTCTGAACACGGGAGTCATCAAGAACATCCTTCCTGCATCTAACCCTTAATCCTATTAAAATTTTATACGGTTCTGTGAGATCCCCCTTTGATCTTCCACACTCAGCAAACATACTCCTAATTAAACCAGTCTCTCCCTGGGTGTCGGTCGGGCCATCCCAATAATCAGTCTGTTAAAACTTTGCTATACTCCTTCAACAGCCAAAACACCCTTCCTCAGATAAGGAGGCCAAAACTGCACACAATATTCCAAGTGTGGTCTTACCAATGCCCTGGACAGTTGCAACAAGACATCCCTACTCCTGTACTTGAGCTCTCTCTCTATGAAGGCCAACAGACCATTTGCCTTCTTCACCACCTGCTGCACCTGCATGTTTACTTTCAGTGACTAATGTACGAGGACACCCAGTCTCATGCACCTCCCCCTTTCTCAACCTATCACCATTCAGGTACTGTATCAGAGATAAAAGGTACTGCAGATGCTGGAGAATCCGAGATAACAAGGCGTGAGGCTGGATGACAGCAGGCCAAGCAGCATCATAGGAGCAGGAAAACTTGACGTTTTGGGCCTATGATGCTGCTTGGCCTGCTGTGTTCACTGATGAAGGGTCTAGGCCCGAAACGTCAAGTTTTCCTGCTCCTATGATGCTGCTTGGCCTGCTGTGTTCATCCAGCCCCACGCCTTGTTATCTCACCATTCAGATACTGTCTATTTTTGCTACCAATGTGGATAACCTCACATTTATCCACATTAATCTTGCATCTGCAGTGTACATGTCCATTCATTAAACTTGTTCAAGTCACAATGAAGCATGTTTGCGTCCTCCTCACAGCATGCTCTCCCACTTAGCTTTGTGTGATCTGCAAACTTGGAGATATAGTTTCCTCATCTAAATCGTTAATATATATTGTGAATAGCTGGGGTCCAAGCATTGATCACTGCAGTACCCCACTAGTTACTGCTTGCCACTCGGAAAAATATCTGTTTATTTCTACTCATTTCCTGGCTGCTAATGAGTTCTCAATCCATTTCAGTACATGACCTCTAATCCCACGTGTTTTAATTGCACATGTTAATCTCTTACATGGGACCTTATTGAATGCCTTCTGAAAGTCCAAGTAAACCACAGTTAAGTAAGGTTAACAAAATATATAAGAACAGTAGGAAATATGTAATTAATTGAATTATATAATTATTTATAATGCATTATGGATAACAAGATGTGTAATGTGTCACAGTTGTCGTATGTGGGAGTTCATGCTTGCCTGTTTGATCCACAGCAAACACATCTGTGGCAAGTGTTTCAGTTCAAGCAGCTTCAACCTGGAAACTGCAATACATGAAGGAAGTGGCAATTTACCGAGATTCTTTGTACCTGAGGCACTCCGACCTCTTTGTTTTATGTTCTACCAAAACCTAAGAATGATACAACACAGGAACAGGCCTTGGCCCTCCAAGCCTGAGCTGCTACATTTTGTCCTTCCATACTAAAACTGTCTTCACTTACAGCAAACGTATCCCTCCATTCTTGTATTCGTCCAGCTGCTTCTCAATTGCTGCTATTATGTCTGCTTCCACCGCCTCCTCTGGCAACGCATTCCAGGCACTCACCACCCTTGGTGTAAAAAACTTGCCTTGCACATCTCTTTTTAAACTCCCCCCTGCCCCCAACCAACCGTGCACCTTGAACCTGTGTTCCCTAGTAATTGATCCCTCCCTCCTGGGAAAAAGCCTCACATTTTCCACTCTATCCATCTTATAAACTTCTATTAGGTCACCCCTCAACCTCCTGCATTCCGGTGAAAACAAACCCAGTCTATCCAAACCTTCTTCATAGCTAATATCCCCCAGACCAGGCAACATCCTGGTGAACCTTTTCTGTACCCTTTCCAAAGCATCCACATTCTTCTGGAAGTGTGGTGACCAGAACTGTACACAATATCCCAAGTGTGGCCTAACTAAAGTTCTATACAGCTGCAGCATGACTTGTATATCCTTGCACTCAATATCCCTATCAATGAAGGCAAGCATGCCATAAGCCTTTTTTGTGACATTATCTACCTGCGCTGCCACCTTCAGTGATCTGTGGACCTGTACACCCAGATCCCTTTGCACATCACTACTCCTAAGGGTTCTGCCAGTCACTGTATAATTTCTATCTGTCCAAGACCTTCCAAAATGCATCACCTCACATTTATCTAAATTAAACACCATCTGCCATTTTTCTGCATATGCCTCCAACTGATCTATTTCATGCTGCATCTGTGACAATCCTCCTGACTATCAATCTATGTATCGCCTACAAACTTACTAATTAGACCAACTACGCTTTCCTCCAAATCATTCATATAGATCACGAACAGCAGAGGTCCCAGCTCTGATCCCTGTGGAACACCACGCGTCACAGCCCTCCATTCCGAAAAGCATCCTGCCACTGCTACCCTCTGTCTCCTATCACTAAGTCAGTTTCATATCCTGTTGCCAGCTCACCTCTGATACCACGTGACTTCAACTTTTGTACCAGTCTGCCATGAGGGACCTTGTCAAAGGATTTACTGAAGTCCATGTAGGCAACATCAACTGCTTTTCCCTCATCAATCATCGTCACCACCGCTTCACAAAAAAAGTCGATCAAGTTAGTGAGATAATGACCTTCCCTGCACAAAACATGCTGTCTATCACTAAAAAGTCCACTTGCTTCTAAATTCATACAGATCTCCTCCCCGAGAATCTTTTCCAATAATTCCCTACCACCAACATGAGACTCACAGGTCTGTAGCTTCCAGGAATATTGCTGCTATCCTTCTTAAACAATGGGACAACACTGGCTATTCTCCACTCTGGGACGTCACTCGTAGTCTGACTTAGTCAGTATTCAAGGACTAACCCTAACCCTAACCCCAACACCATAGAGAAAGCTAGCCAGGATGACATGGTTAGCAGGGATCCAAGTCAATTCCACCCTCAAGCGACTGTCTGCGTGGGTTTCCTCTGGGCGCTCCAGTTTCCTCCCACAGTCCAAAGATGTGCGGGTTAGATGGATTGGCCATGTTAAATTGCCCACAGTGTCCAGGGATGTGCAGGCTAGGTGAATTAGCCATGGGAAATGCAGAGTTATGAGAACAGGGTGGTATGCTCTTTGGACGATCAATGTGGACTTGATGGGGTGAATGGCCTGCTTCCACGGTATAAAGGTTCAATGATTCTATTAGAGGCATAAAAACAGATAGCAAGAGTTTGTATAAATATTTAAAGTGGAATTAACTTAACTGAATGTTGGTCCAACACAGTGGGGCTGTAGAATTTTAATGGAAAATAAGGAAATAGCAGATGAACTGAACAGGTATCTTCTATCAGTCTTCACTATAGAGAAAAGAAGTAACATTCCAGAAGTAAAGATAAATCAGCAAATTGAAGAGAGAGGGGAAGTGAAGAAAAGCACCAGAGAAGTGGTATTGAATAAACTGTTGGAACTGCAGGCCAACAAATGCCTAGGTCCCCGAATTTCATCCTAGGGTCTTAAAGAAGTGGCTGACATTATATTTGATGTATCAATTTTAATTTTCTAAAACTGCCTTGATTTGGAGATGGTCTCGTTAGATAAGAAGATAGCAAACATAGCTACCTTATTCAAAAGGTGAGGTAGTTTCCAGTCTTCTGCCTATTAGACCAGTTAGCTTAACATATATCAGGTCACTGGACCCAAAGGTTAACTCTTTTTCCCTTCACAGATGTTGCCAGACCTGCTGAGCTTCTCCAGCAACTTTGTTTTTGTTCCTGATTTACAGCATCCGCAGTTCTTTAGGTTTTTATATCATGGAGATAATGGCATAAATGATCATTAAGGAAGTTATTGCAGAACACTTAAATAACTTAAAGATAATTAGGCAGAATCAACATGGTTTTGTTCAAGGGAAATCATGTTGGACCAATCCATTGGAAACTTTTTGAGAAAGTAACACATGCTGTGGATAAAGGGGAGTATACTGCACTTAGAGTTCCAGAAGGCCATATATCATAGGAACAGAAAAATGCCGTTCAATGAGGTCATGGCTGATCTAATGATCTTAAACTCCACCTCCCTGCCTTTTCCCCATAACACTTGATTCCTTTACTGATTAAAAATCTGGTCTCTCTCTGCCTCTAATATACTTAAACACAGCCTATATAGCCTTCTGCAGCAAAGAATCCCACAGATTCACTAGCCTTTGGAAGAGAAAAAAAAAAATCTCATTCTCATCAACGTTTTAAATAGATGGCTCCACCACTGATTGTGCGCTCTGCACAATCTTTAGACTCTCCCTCAAGAGGAAACAACCTCTTTGTATCCGGCCTGTCAAGACCCCTGGGAGTCTTCAATGTTTCAGCAAGGTTGTCTCTCATTCGTCTAAATTCGAATAAATATGAGCTCAATCTATTCAACCTCTCCTCGCAAAAAAATCTTTCCATGCTGACAATCAACTGGCGTGAAGCTTCTCTGGACTGCCTCCAATGCCAGTATCTCTTTCCTCAGATAAGGGGATCAAAACTGTCCACAGTATTCCACTTTAGTTCAAACTTGTGCCTTATTTAGTTTTTGCAAGTGTTCCTTGTTTTAACACTCCTTTTACTTTTGAATCAAAATCAATATTCCATTTACTTTCTCTCCAACCCACTGAACTTAGATATTAGCTTTTTAATTCATCCACGTGGATTCCAAAATCCCTGCGTGCAGCAGCTTTCTGCAAGCTTTCTCCATTTAAATAACATTCAGTTCCTCTATTATTCCCCACATCTATGTGCACAATCTGCCAAGCTTTTTCCCACTCATTTCATGTGTCCATATCCTTCTGCAGATTCTTTATATCATACATGCCACTTGCCTTCCCAACTATTTTTCTGTCATCTTGCAAACTTGAAGATAGTACATTGACTTCCATTATCCAAGTCATGAATTTATATTGTAAATAATGGTGGTCCCAGCACGGATTCCTATGGCAGCTACAGGCTGCCATCCAAAAAAATGCCACCTTATCTGAACTCGGTCTTCTATTAGTTAGCCAATCCTCTATTCATGCTAATATACTACCTCCAACATCATGAGATCTAATCTTACTAAATAGCCTAATGTGTGGCACTTTATCAAATGCCTTCCAAAAATATTTCATCTTCTGTCAGTTAACCCATTTTCTATCTATACAAAGAGAATACCCCTTATGTGTGGTATCTTATCAAACACATTTTGGAAATCTAATTATATTAAATCTACCAGTTCCTCTTTATCTATCCTGCTTGTTACCTCCCCAGAAGAATTGAATTTGTCAGACATGATTTCCCCTTCATGAAGCAATGCTGATGTGACATGATTATGTTATGCATTTCTACATGTTCTGCTATTACATGTTAAGTAAACTGGCCTACTGATAGGTGTAGAGCTGGATGAACACAGCAGGCCAAGCAGCATCAGAGGAGCAGGAAGGCTGACGTTTCAGGCCTAGACCCTTCTTCAGAAACG
>JAHRHZ010000038.1:933470-959650 GCA_024137785.1 Ginglymostoma cirratum
CAGCAGGCCAAGCAGCATCAGAGGAGCAGGAAAGCTGACGTTTTGGGTCGAGACCCTTCTTCAGCTTTCCTGCTCCTCTGATGCTGCTTGGCCTGCTGTGTTCACCCAGCTCTACACCTTGTTATCTCAGATTCTCCAGCATCAGCAGTTCCTACTATCTCAGGGCAAGAAGGTGGTTCTTTCTTTTTCTACCTCCTTTAACTGTCTCACTCTTTGATACAGTGGAAGAACTTCTTGGTGACTATGTAGTAAGTTACACTATTTATTCTAAAATGTTACAGTATGGCAGGTCAGTTAAACCAAGTGGAATTGTGTCATAGGTGTGCCTTGTCTTTCAGATGAGCACATCCTCAGAACTATCACCAGCTCACAAACTTAATCATTCTGTGCCTCCCTAAGGCAGTGAACTACATGTTTATGGACGTAATCACACTGCAGGTTAGGATCAAACAGGCAGAGAATAGGTAACCAACAAGCAGTCTAACAGAACTGGCCAACAGTGCAAGAGTCCCCCAAGTTGATGTTGCTCCTCATCAGTTTTGGATACTGGCAAGGAGAAAGTTCCTCAGGATGTGCAACCACTGTACAGGAGGGAAGGAAAGAATGGAACAGCAACAGTAGTAGGAAATTCCATAATCAGGGATCAGAGTGGCATTTCTGTGACAGTAAGCCTGACTCCAGGAAGGTGTACTGCTTCCCTAGTACCAGGATGAAGGATGTTACTAAGAACTTACAGTGCATTCTTTTAGAGAGGATGATCAGGCAGACGTGGTGGTCCACACACGTAGTGACAACATAATTAGGAAGAGTGAGGAGGTCCTGAAAGCTGATTTCAGTGAATTAGGAAGGACATTATAAAACAAGATTTCAAGGGCAGGATTTTCAGGATTAATCATAGTGTAATCTGTTGGCCACCATAAGAACGGGATTATTGTTTGAACATGTGGCTGGAGAATTGATACGGGGGGAGGATATCAGATTTCTGAGGCATTAGGACCATTCCTGGGCAGTTGAGACCTGAATAGTGTGAATGAGTTATACCTTAAAAGGATTGGGACTGACATCCCTGCAGGGCAATTTTCCCTAGTGTTGGTTTAAACTAGCTTGTCAAGGATTAGCTCAAGTTGGAAATAGATAAACCCAGTAACAGGAAGTAGAAAACTGGCAGATGAAATCAGAAGGTCAGCAAAATTAAGGCAAGCATCAACTGAACTTAGGATGCAGAACAATACCAAAGAGACAAAATGAAGTGCACTCCACCTGAAAACACACAAAGGTTGAGACAGAGGTGCCGAACCAATAAAGTAAACAGCTTGTGAGGTCTTGGTGTGTTTTTTTTTTTTAAAATGTTGAAGCAATAGAAGCAGTATGAATGGGTGGGATCAAGCCCCCACAAAATCAGGATTTTCAGTCTAGTTTTCAGTAGCTGTTGGGGTTGTGAAATCTGCTACATCTCTTTCTCTTTGCTACAGCTAAAAGCTTGGGTTCTCTTCCTGCTGTTAGAATTGCACATGAGACAATCTATTTTACTGCATTTGCCTTTGCAAGGGTGTGCTTATGGGATGTTACGATATTGGAATAGTTAATGAGTAGCTTATTATTTTGTTGAGTATTTCAATAGAGTTACTATTAAGCCATTTCTTTTATTTTTATTTTGTCTGTATTTTAACTACAGCGTACGAATAAAGTGTGTTTTGCTTTAAACCTGATAGTTCAACCAATCAAAATGCATCCGGAATGCAATGCCTGGCACTGGACTTTAAAACAAGAAAAAGTTAAGGTCTAGGCTTTCTTCTTGACATGTTTTGATGAGGTTTGGTATGGTCCATAACAATGTAGACAAATTTGAGGTTATTTCTTTGAGAGAAAGATCTGCAGAGCAATTCTTAAACAATAAGAGGTCAGAAAGTACAAAAGGACATGAGTATCTTTGTCGATAAGTCATTGAAGACTATTATATAGGTGGAGCATGTAATTAGATAGGTTAAATGGTATATTAACTTTTCCTGCAAGACGACTTGAGTACAGGAGTTGTGAAGTCTTGCTTCAATTGCATAGAAATTTGGTTAGAACTGTGAGCAGGTTTGGTCCCCTCACCTTAAGGAAGAAATTATTGCGATAGAGGAAGTACTTCAAAGGTTCACCAGAGTTGTTCCTGGGATGGCAGAACTACCTTAAGCAGAAAGACTGGGTAAACTGAAACTGTAGAGAATACAGGGTCAAAGAATAAAGGTGAACTGGCTTGAAGGTAGAAGACAGAGGGTGGTAGAGGGGAGCTGCTTTTCAGACTGAAGGCCTGTGACCAGCGGTGTGCCACAAGGAACGGTGCTGGATCCACTGCTTTTCTTCATTTATATAAATTATCTGGATGTGACCATAGAGGGTATGGTTAGTAAGTTTGCAGTTGACACTAAAATTGGAGGTATAGTGGACAGCAAAGAAAGCTACCTCAGAATACAATGGGATCTTGATCAGATGGACCAATGGGTTAAGGAGTGGCCGATGGAGTTTAATTTACATAAATATGAGGTGCTGCATTTTGGAAAGGCAAATCAGGGCAGGATATGTACACTTAATGGTAAGGTCCTGGGGAGTGCTGCTGAACAAAGATCTTGGGATGCAGATTCAGAGTTCCTTTGAGACTGGAGTTGCAGCGAGATAGAATAGTGAAGACGACATTTGGTATGCTTGCCTTTATTGGTCAGTACTGTGAGTTTAGGAGTGGGGAGGTCGAGGTGCAGCTGTACAGGACATTGGTTAGGCCACTTTTAGAATATTGCATTAAATTCTGGTCTCCCTGCTACTGGAAGGATGTTGTGAAACTTGAAGGGGTTCAAAAACAATTCACAAGGGATGTTGCCAGGGTTGGAGAGTTTGAGTTACAGGGAGAGGCTGAATAGGCTGTGGCTATTTTCCCTGGAGAGTCGGAGGCCGAGAGGTGACCTTATAGAGGTTTATAAAATCATGAGGGGCACAGACTGGGTAAATAGACAAGGTACTTTTCCCTGGCGTGGAGAATTTAGGGAGTTAGGAGCCAAGTTAAAAAGTAGGACCTCAGAGGTAGTAATCTCAGGATTACTACCAGTGCCACGTGCTAGTCAGAGTAGAAATGAAAGAATAGGCAGGATAAATGAGTGGCTTGAGAGATGGTGCAGGAGGGAGGGGTTCAGATTTTTGGGACATTGGGACTGGTTCTGGGGGAGGTGGGATTATTACAAAATCAGACGATCTACACCTGGGCAGGACTGGAACCAATGTCCTAGGAGGTGCTTTTGCTAACGCTGTG
Source organism: Ginglymostoma cirratum (assembly GCA_024137785.1). Lineage (NCBI taxonomy): Eukaryota > Metazoa > Chordata > Chondrichthyes > Orectolobiformes > Ginglymostomatidae > Ginglymostoma > Ginglymostoma cirratum. The sequence continues at coordinate 936,757 of JAHRHZ010000038.1, forward strand.
GGGCAGGGTTTAAACTAATGTGGCAGAGGGGGGATGGTAACCAAATGAGGAGGTTAGTGGACAGGAAGGAGGTAGTAACTAAAGCTTGTAAGGAACTAAATAATGAAGTCAGTGTGACTAAGGGGAAGAGTAGGCAGAAAGCAGATGATGAACGCAAAGGGACAGGTGGTCTGAGGTGCATTTGTTTTAATGCGAGAAGTGTAGTAGGTAAGGCGGATGAACTTAGGCCTTGGATTAGTACCTGGGAGTATGATGTTACTGCTATTACTGAGACTTGGTTGAGGGAAGGGCAAGATTGACAACTAAATATTCCAGGATATAGCTGCTTCAGGCAGGATAAAGAGGGAGGTAAAAGGGGTGGAGGAGTTGCATTACTGGTCAAAGAGGATATCACAGCTGTGCTGAAGGAGGGCACTATGGAGGACTCGAGCAGTGAGGCAAAATGGGCAGAGCTCAGAAATACGAAGGGTGCGGTAACAACGTTGGGACTGTACTACAGGCCTCCCACCAGCAAGCATGAGATAGGAGGTACAAATATGTAGACAGATTATGGAAAGATGTAGGAGCAACAGGGTGGTGGTGATGGGAGATTTTAATTTTCCCAACATTGACTGGGATTCACTTAGTGTTAGGGGTTTAGATGGAGCAGAATTTGTAAGGAGCATCCAGGAGGGTTTTCTAGAGCAGTATGTAAACAGTCCAACTCGGGAAGGGGCCATACTGGACCTGGTGTTGGGGAATGAGCCCAGGCAGGTGGCTGAAGTTTCAGTAGGGGGTTACTTTGGGAATAGTGATCACAATTCCCTATGTTTTAGAATACTCATGGACAAAGACGAGAGTGGTCCTCAAGGAAGAATGCTAAATTAGGGGAAGGCCAACTATAGCAAAATTCGGCAGGAGCTGGGGAATGTGGATTGCGAACAGCTGTTTGAGGGTAAATCCACATTTGATATGTGGCAGGCTTTTAAAGAGAGGTTGATTAGAGTGCAGGACAGACATGTCCCTGTGAAAATGAGGGATAGAAAGGGCAAGTTTAGGGAATCATGGATGACAGGTGAAATTGCGAGACTAGCAAAGAGGAAAAAGGAAGCATACATAAAGGTCTAGGCGACTGAAAACAGACAAAGCTTTGGAAGAATATCGGGCAAGTTGGACCAATCTGAAACGAGGAATTAAGAGGGCTAAAAGGGTCACAAAATATCTTTAGCAAACAGGGTTAAGGAAAATCCCAAAGCCTTTTATTCATACATAAGGAGAAAGAGGGTAACTAGAGAAAGGGTTGGCCCACTCACGGACAAAGGAGGGAAGTTATGCGAGGAGTCAGAGAAAATGAGTGAGATTCTTAATGAGTACTTTGCGTCGGAATTCACTGAGGAGAGGGACATGACGGATGGTGAGGTTAGGGACAGATGTTTGATTACTCTAGGTCAAGCTGGCATAAGGTTGGGGGGGGGTGGTGGAGAGTGTTGGCTATTCAAAAAGGCATTAGTGTGGACAAGTCCCCAGGTTCGGATGGGATCTATCCCAGGTTACTGAGGGAAGCGAGAGAGGAAATAGCTGGGGCCTTAACAGAATCTTAGCAGCATCCTTGAGCATGGGTGAGGTCCCGGAGGACTGCAGAATTGCTAATGTTATCCCCTTGTTTAAGAAGAGTAGCATGGATAATCCAGGGAATTATAGACCGGTAAGCCTGACATCAGTGGTGGTGAAGCTGCTGGAGAAGATACTGAGGGATTGGATCTATTTACATTTGGAAGAAAATGGGCTTATTAGTGATAGGCAGCATGGTTTTGTGCAGGGAAGGTCATGTCTTACCAACTTGATAGAATTCTTTGAGGAAGTGACAAAGTTGGTAGATGAGGGCAGGTCTGTAGATGTCATATACATGGACTTCAGTAAGGCGTTTGATAAGGTTCCCCATGGTAGGCTGATGGAGAAAGTGAAGTCACATGGAGTCCAGGGTGTACTAGCTAGATGGACAGGGAACTGGCTGGGCAACAGGAGACAGAGAGTTGTAGTGGAAGGGAGTTTCTCAAGATGGAGAACTGTGACCAGTGGTGTTCCACAGGGACCATTGTTGTTTGTGATATACATAAATGATCTGGAGGAAGTTACAGCTGGTCTGATTAGCAAGTTTGCGGATGACACTAAGATTGGTGTAGTAGTAGATAGTGAAGGGGACTGTTGGAGGATGCAGCAGAATATAGATAGATTGGAGAGTTGGGCGGAGAAATGGCAGATGGAGCTCAATCCAGGCAAATGCGAGGTGATGCATTTTGGAAGATCCAATTCAAGCACGAACTATACAGTAAATGGAAAAGTCCTGGGGAAAACTGATGCACAGAGAGATCTGGGTGTTCAGGTCCATTGTACCTTTTAGGTGGCAACGCAGGTCGATAGAGTGGTCAAGGAGGCATACGGCATGCTTTCATTCATCGGACGGGGTATTGAGTACAAGAGTTGGCAGGTCATGTTACAGTTGTATAGGACTTCGGTTCGACCACATTTGGAATACTGCATACATCACCAAAAGGATGTGGATGCTTTGCAGAGGAGGTTCACCAGGATGTTGCCCGGTATGGAGGGGGCTAGCTATGAAGAGAGGTTGAGCAGATTAGGATTATTTACATTAGAAAGACAGAGGTTGAGGGGGAACCTGATTGAGGTCTACAAAATCATGAGAGGTATAGACAGGGTGGATAGCAAGAAGCTTTTTCCCCCAGAGTGGGGGACTCAATTACTAGGGGTCACGATTTCAAGGTGAGAGGGGAAAAGTTTTAAGGGAGATATGCATGGAAAGTTCTTCACGCAGAGGGTGGTGGGTGCCTGGAACACGTTGCCAGCGGAGGTGGTAGAGGCGGGCACGATAGCGTCATTTAAGATGTATCTAGACAGATACATGTATGGGCAGGGAGCAGAGGGATACAGATCCTTGGAAAATAGGCGCCAGGTTTAGATAGAGGATCTGGATTGGCGCAGGCTTGGAGGACCAAAGGGCCTGTTCCTGTGCTGTAATTTTCTTCGTTTGTTCTTTGAGTCCAAAACTAAAGGGCATAGGTTTAAGGTGAGAGGGGAATGATTCAAAAGGGGCAATCTCTTTATGCAGAGGGTAGTGCATGTATGGAATGAGCTGCCAGAGGAAGTGGAGGAGGCTGGTACAAATACAACACTTAAAAGACATCTGGATGAGTGGATGAATAGGAAGAGGTTAGAGGGATATTGGCCAAATGCTGGCAAAGGGGACTAGAGAAAATATAGGAAACCGGATATGAGGAATGTCAGATCACCCATGATTCGACTGAATGGAGGAGTAGGCTCAACGGCATAAATGGCCAACTCCTGGTCCTATTTCTTATGATCTTTGAACAGACCGAGCAACTTAAGAACGGGCATCTGTAAGGCACCACGGGCCATCAGCAGCAGAATTGTGCTCCAATACAATCTGCAACCTAGTGGCCTAGCATGTACCCCAAACTGCCATTAAAAATCAAGTCAAGGAATTAATCCTGGTTCAAAGAAGAGTGCGGGGAGGGCATGCCAAATGCAGTACCCAAAAAAGAGGGTACCTGGACAATTCCAGGCTTGGGCTGAAAAATAGCAAGTAAAATTCACACTACACAAACATCAAGCAATGACCATCTCCAACAAGAGAGAATGTAACTAACATCCCTTGGTATTCAAGGGCATTATCATCACTGAATCACTCATTTTCAACATCCTGAGGGTTAACATTGACCAGAAACTCAACTACACTAACGAGATAAATACAGTTGCTACAAAAGCAAGTCACAGGCTAGGAATTCTACGAATAACTCATCTGACTCTCCACTTACAAGGCATAAATCAGGAGTCTGATGGAATACTCCCCACTTGCCTAGATGAGTGTAGCTTCAACAATACTGAAGAAGCTTGATTATATCTTGGGTCAAAATCCTAAAAGTTCCCTCCTCAATAGCATTGTGTCTTCACCTACAAGCACATAAACCACAGTGATGCAAGAAGACAGCTCACCACCACCTTCAAGGCAACCAGGGATAGGCAAGAAATGCTGGCCTTGCCAGCGGCACTCATATCCCATGAATGATTTTTTTAAAAAATATATTGCAAGATTTTCCTTTCCAATGCGGTGAATTATAGCAAAATCAACAATAAAAATGATCAATTATACATAATAAAGATGGCAGAAATGCTTTACTATGCTCAAACTTCACAATGCCAAGCACTTACCTTGCTCGAAGCAGGGACAGGATACTGCCTGTGCCTTCATGTCCTATTAGCCATGATATATAGTGGAGTGGTTTAATCCTGGCAACAGATTTTTAAAACATACATAAAATAACCTTGTAAACCTCAGCACTTGAAACAAATCATATCCTAATTTAAGCAACGCTGCCATTAAACTACTATTTCTGCATCAACGAGATATTATTTTCAGGTACTTATAAATTTGAAAGGATTTCTATCCTAACGGCATTGAAAGCTAGAGGTGAAATCTACACCATAGGTTTGTATTGATTACACTTTGTAAAAGGCATAGTACAATTCCAGCCAGTATGAAGGCTGCCATTGGCTCCAATGACATACTGTGAAATTTTAAAACCAACTGTACTTTTCCTTAATATCTCAAAAGTACTTTGCTCATCTACATAGGAAGCAGAGGTCTAAAGCGTGTAATGTTCAGTTATCATTTAGTGATAATGATAGGGGAATCTTTACTCAGGGGACTTGACAGAAGTTTCTGCTGCCAAAGATGTGACTCTCAGATGGTGTGTTGCCTCCCTCGTGCCAGGGTCAGAGATGTCGCTGAATGGCTGCTGGGCACTCTGAAACGGGAGGATGATGAGATAGAGGTTGTGGTACATGTTGGTACAATGATATGGGCAAAGTGAGGAATGAGGTCTTGCATCAAGAATTCAGGGAGCTCGGCAGTAGATTAATAAGCAGGACTTCAATGGTTGTAAACTCCCAGTGCCGCGTGCGTGGCTCATGAGTTGGTGCAAGAGGGAGAATTTTAGATTCCTACATAGCTGGGACCATTTTCATGGAAGGTGGGGCATGTACAAATGTCCGCACCTGAACTACACTGGGACCAACAGCCTCGATGAAGGGTCTAGGCCCGAAACGTCAAGTTTTCCTGCGCCTATGATGCTGCTTGGCCTGCTGTGTTCATCCAGCCCCAAGCCTTGTTACGGGGGTAAGTTAAGGGGGCTGTGCTTTACAGGAAGTGTATTACAGGCCCCCAAAGAGTCAGCAGGAAATGGAGGAGCAAATATGTAGACAGATAGCATAGGTGTTTAAGAGTAATAATTGGGTAATTATACTGGAGAATTTCAACTTTTCCAACATAAATTGGGATAGTTATAGTGTTAAGGGTTTTGAAGGGGCAGATTTCTTGATATCTATCCAGGGAATTTTTTGTATCAATATGTACAAGCCCCAACCAAGGACGGTGCAGTGCCAGATCTGATTCTGGGGAAAGAAGCCGGGCAAGTGTTTGATGTGTCAGTGGGACAGCATTTAGGCAGTAGACTGGGAAGAGCTCTTTGCGGATAAATCTACAGCAGAGCAATGGGGGACATTCAAAAATGAGCTGGGGAGACTACAGGCCCAACATATGCCCTTTAGAGGGAAACGTAGGAGCAGTAAGTTCAGAGAACTCTGGATGTTTAGGACAATTCAGGGCTGGGTACAGAAGAAGGGTAGGGCTTTCAGCAAGTCTAAAGGGAGCAATTCAGCTGCAGCTCTGGCGTGCAAAAGAGAACTTAAGAAAGCAATCAGAAAAGCAAATGGGCAGCATGATTATAAATACATTAAAGGGAAGAAGTTAACCAGGGAAAGAGTAGGACCCATTACAGACCAAGGGGACAACCTGTGTGTAGAGCCACAGGATATTGGAAGAGTGTTGAATGAATACTTCTCTTCAGTCTTCATTCTAGAAAAGGAGAACATAGGTATGGCATTCAAGAAAAGGGACCAAGAGGGACTTGCACTGTTTGACATAAGAAATGGAGAGGTTTGAGAGGCTCTGTCAGGCTTAAAACAGACAAATCGTCTGGCCTGAATAAACTGCATCCCATGCGAGGCAGGAAAACTCAGGGGCTCTGACCCAAATTTTTCATTCCTCTCTGGCCACAGGGGAAGTGCCAGAGGTCAGGAGGACAGCTAGTGTGGTTCCAATTTTTGAGGGGCCAGTAAAGTCAACGTTTCAGGTTGACACCCTTAACAGTCCAATCCTGATAAAGGGTGTAAATCCTTGCTCCTCTGATGCTGCCTGACCTGCTGTATCCCTCCAGCTCCACACTATATTGACTCTGACTCCAGCACCTGGAGTTCTTGCTATCTCCGTGATGGCCCAGAAACTGGCTTAGTAGTGGTAGAACATTATTTGAGTGAATGGAGGCCAGTGTCTAATGGTGTACCACAAGGATCAGTACTGGGACTCCTACTGTTTGTTACATACATAAATGATGTAGATGAAAGTGTGGGGGGGAAAATGTTAAGCAAATTTGCAGACGACACCAAGATTGATAGAGTGGTTAATAGCCAAGGTGGCTGTAGGTTACAGAAAGATATAGATGGGTTGGTCAGACGGGCAGACCAATAGCAGACAGTATTTAACTCTAAGTGCGAGGTGATGCATTTTGGAAAAAGCAGCAAGATGAGGGCATATTTAATGGATGGCAGAACACTGGGTAGCTTAGAGGAACAGAGAGATCTAGGAGTAATTATTCACAAATCCCTGAAGTTGGCACAGCACATGAATAGGATAGGTAAGAAGGCAAATGGGATAGTTATTTTCATCAGTCATGGCATACAGTATAAGAGCACAGAGCACAGAACATAGAACATTACAGCGCAGTACAGGCCCTTTGGCCCTCGATGTTGCGCCGACCTGTGAAACCAATCTGAAGCCCATCTAACCTACACTATTCCATTATCATCCATATGTTTATCCAATGACCATTTAAATGCCCTTAAAGTTGGCGAGTCTACAACTGCTGCAGGCAAGGCATTCCATGCCCTTACTACTCACTGAGTAAAGAACCTACCCGTGACATGAGTCCTATATCTATCACCCCTCAATTTAAAGCTATGTCCCCTCATGCTAGCCGTCACTATCCGAGGAAAAAGGCTCTCACTGTCCACCCTATCTAATCCTCTGATCATCTTGTATGTCTCTATTAAGTCACCTCTTAACCTTCTTCTCTCTAACGAAAACAGCCTCAAGTCCCTCAGCCTTTCCTCATAAGACCTTCCCTCCATACCAGGCAACATCCTGGTAAATCTCCTCGGCACCCTTTCCAATGCTTCCACATCCTTCTTATAATGCGGCGACCAGAACTGTACGCAATACTCCAAGTGCGGCTGCACCAGAGTATTGTACAGCTGCAACATGACCTCACGGCACCGAAACTCAATCCCTCTACCAATAAAACTTAACACACTGTACGCCTTCTTAACAACCCTATCGACCTGGGTGGCAACTTTCAGGGATCTTTGCACATGGACACAGAGATCTCTCTGCTCGTCCACACTACCAAGAAACTTATCATTAGCCCTGTACTCTGTATTCCTACCAAAGTGAATCACCTGTCACTTTTCCGCATTAAACTCCATTTGCCACCTCTCAGCCCAGCTCTGCAGCTTATCTATGTCCCTCTGTAACCTGCAACATCCTTCCGCACTATCCACAACTCCACCCACTTTAGTGTCACCTGCAAATTTACTAACCCATCCTTCTACACCCTCATCCCGATCATTTATAAAAATGACAAACAGCAGTGGCCCCAAAACAGATCCCTGCTGTACACCACTAGTAACTGAATTCCAGGATGAACATTTCCCAACCACCACCCTCTGTCGTCTTACAGCTAGCCAATGTCTGATCCAAACCGCTAAATCACCCTCAATCCCATGCCTCCAAATTTTCTGCAATAGCCTACCGTGGGGAGCCTTCTCAAACGCTTTACTGAAATTCATATACACCACATCAACCCCTTTACCCTCATCCACCTGTTTAGTCACCTTCTCAAAGAACCCAATAAAGTTTGAGAGGCACGACTTACCCTTCACAAAACCGTGTTGATTATCCCTAATCAAATTATTCCTTTCTAGATGATTATAAATCCTATCTCTTATAATCCTTTCCAATACTTTACCCACAACCGAAGTAAGGCTCACTGGTCTATAATTACCAGTGTTGTCTCTACTCCCCTTCTTGAACAAGGGGACAACATTTGCTATCCTCCAGTCTTCTGGCACTATTCCTGTAGACAACGACGACATAAAGATCAAAGCCAAAGGCTCTGCAATCTCCTCCCTAGCTTCCCAGAGAATCCTAGGATAAATCCCATTTGGGCCAGGGGACTTATCTATTCTCAGACTTTCCAGGATTGCTAACACCTCCTCCTTATGAACCTCAATCCCGTCTAGTCTAATAGCCTGTATCTCAGGATTCTCCTCGACAACATGGTCTTTTTCATGTGTGAATACTGATGAAAAATACTCATTTAGCGCCTCTCCGATCTCTTCGGACTCCACGCACAACTTCCCACTACAGTCCTTGACTTGCCCTAACCTTACTCTAGTCATTCTTTTGTTCCTGACATACCTATAGAAAGCTTTAGGGTTTTCCTTGATCCTACCTGCCAAAGACTTCTCATGTCCCCTCCTGGCTCCTCTTAGCTCTCTCTTTAGGTCCTTCCTGGCTAACTTGTAACTCTCAAGCGCCCTAACTGAGCCTTCACGCCTCATCTTTACATAAGCCTCCTTCCTCTTGACAAGAGATTCAACTTCTTTAGTAAACCACGGTTCCCTCGCTCGACCACTTCCTCCCTGCCTGACAGGTACATACTTATCAAGGACACGCAGTAGCTGTCCCTTGAACAAGCTCCACATTCCAATTGTGCCCAGCAAGGAGGTAATGTTGGAGTTGTAAATGGTGTTGGTCAGGCCACAATTGGAGTACAGGTCACCACACTGCAGGAAAAATGTAATAGCACTGGACGGGGAACAGAGGAGGGTCACCAGAACGTTGCTTGGGATGGAGAACCTCAGCTATAAGAAGACACCAGATAGGCTTGGACTGTTTTCTTTACAGCAGGGAAGACTGAGGGGGTATATGATTGAGGTGCATAAGATTGAGGGGTACAGAGAGGGTGAATAGAAAACAGCTGTTCCACTTGGTTAAGGAGCCAATCATGACAGGGCATAGTTTCAAGCTAAGGGACAAGAGATTCAGAGGGGATTTGGGAAAAAAATGTTTTCACTCAGCGGGTGGTGGGAATTTGGAACGCTCTACATGGGAAGATACTGGAGGCTGGAAACCTTATAACCTTTAACAAATATTTGGATGACCACTTCAAGTATCATTTGGGGCAGCACGGCGGCTCAGTGGTTAGCCTCTCAGCACCAGGGACTGTGGTTCGATTCCACCCTCAGCCGACTGACCGTGTGCAGTTTGCACATTCTCCCCGTGTCTGTGTGGGTTTCCTCCAGGTGCTTCGGTTTCCTCCCACAGCCCAAAGATGTGACAGCTAGGTGGATTGGCCATAGCTAAACTGCCCGTAGTGCTCAGGGATGTGTCGCTTAGGTGGGTTATAAAGGGGATGGGTCTGGGTGGGATGCACCAAGGGTCGGTGTGGACTTGTTGGGCCGAAGGGCCTGTTTCCACACTGTAGGGGTTCTATGATTCTATGATCATAACAGTCACGGATATGGAACAAGTGCAGGAAATTGAGATTGGTGCAAATTTAATGGTAGTTATGTCAGTGCAGACTCATTGGGCCAAAGGGCTTTTTCTGCTCTGTGTCAATTTATAGATCTATGGATCAATTAGTGCAACCTGCAACATGGTTCAACCGACCAATTTAATGTGAGCATATCATTATGTGTGACACTATAAAGATATTGGAATGGGGTCCCTTCCATAGCACATCAGCAGCCTAAAGTATAAGAAAGGAAAATATGAGAGAATCATTAAAAACACCCAAAGAACCGCGAATTCTGTAAATCAGGAACAAAAACAAAGTTGCTAGAAAAGCTCAGCAGGTCTGGCAGCATCTGAAGGGAAAAACATAGTTAACGTTTTGGGTCCGGTGACCCTCAGTTCTGAGGAAGGGTCACCGGACCTGAAATGTTAACTCTGTTTTTTCCTTCACAGATGCTGCTAGACCTGCTGAGCTTTTCCAGCAACTTTGTTTTTGTTCATGACAGAATATTTATTTGGCAAAAGGCAGCTTTAAGAAGCAGCATAAATGATTTAAAAATAGTATATGCAAGTCAAATAAAAATATTAATAACATATCAGTAGAGGCTGTCAAACAAAATCTCTGCTGACCTTGAATGATTTTTAGTGATGAAATTGTACTGGAGCACTGTTAGCAGTAATCTTGACTTACTAATACTTCCTCAGTGTATAAAATAAAGAAACAAAATGTGACTTATTCAGTAATCCTTCAAAAAAATAGTCACTGGATCAGTGCAGGCAAAACACATATATTAGAAGTTGAATGTAGATATTACATATTAGTTAGATGTTTTATTTTCATTTTGTAAGAATTTCTGTGTGTTCCCTGTGCACCTTGAATCTGTACAGGAGGTGCCATGAAAGCGGGCCTACTGAATCCTGAAGTGTATTTTTAAAGGGCTGCTGATCAAAATTATGAGAATCATGACCATACAGGGCATAAAAAGTAGTAATATCTAATGGAAATAGTTACAGTCTTTACAATTTTTTAAAAATACTTTTATCAGTTTTATTTTTATTGGTGTAATGGATTGGCAAGCAAAAAAATTGACAGGAAATGGCAGAAGTACTAACTGTACAATATAGGAATACAAAACATAATTTCTGTGAGCAACTTGCAGTGCAATTGTCTCAGCCCTCCTATGATGGCTTGCAATGAAGATTTTACTTTTAGTGGAAGCGTGAAAACTTGGCTTGTTGGCAGTCCATGGTGCTCTGCCCAGAGGGCAACATGCACTATGCCCAAAAATAGCAAACAGCAAATGGAATATAATCTGCAGTACTAGAAACCTTGTCATCTTCTGCATCCGAAAGAACTAATCAACCGAACAATAATCAGTGAAAATGTACTTCATTACATAAAAATATCTGGCTAGATTCTCTGAACTCTATTACGAATAAATTGTCAAGTTCCTAACTTACAAGGTAAGCAGATTGAATAGAAGCGATTGATTGCAACGTAGCCGAAAATGAACAAGATACATGTGAACTAGAATCCAATGGACTTATTGAATATATGTTGAAAGGAACTAAGAAATACAATAAAAATAACACAAAGAAGTCCAAGTGCTAAAAATTGGAAATAAATTCAGAGCAAGCTAGAAATACATGTCAGTTAGCGTTCATAAAACAGAAGTTATGATTTTTCTGGTATGTGAAGGTTGCAAGTATGTCATTGAAAAAACCTTTTCCACTGGTTTATATTTAATTGTTGAGAAAATCTAAGCATCTTGTTCATTCATGATAATAAATATTATACCTGTAATACTGCTTCTGGGGAGGAAGTGCCCAAGTTATATTCAAAGAGTGAACTTTCTTCACAGGGACAACTGTAAGATAAGATGGTTCAACGTTTTTTTTTCAATGAAAGGAATCTATCAAACATGCAAGTTTAAACAATTAAAATTGTTGTACATAAATTTTATAAATTTTTCAGTTAAATATTGAAACGTTTGTATGCAAAAGAACATAATGTTTGAAGATTAATTTGAATTAATGTTGAATATAGATGCAACAAAACCCTTCAAAATAACACTCAGTCGGACTGTCATCCAACCTATTATCTGTGCTTCCTCCCTTGCCCCTTCCCATTGTTTACAACAGCACAATCGGATGTCCTTTGTCCTCACTTTTCACCCCACCAGCCTCCACATTCAAAGGATCATTCTCCACCATTTCAGACAATTCCAGCAGAACACCACCAGTAAATACATCTTCCCCTCACTCCCCTGTCTGCATTTTGCAGGGATCGTTCCCTGCAAGACATCCTAGTCCATTCATCAACCACTAAAACCATACCCCCTTTCCACAGCACCTTCCCATGTAACTGCAGGAAGTGCAACACCTGCCCCTTAACCTCCACCCTGCTCACCATCCAAGGACCTGCTCACTTGTACCTCCTCCAAACTTGTGTATTATATTCACTGCACCTAATGTGGCCTCCTCTACATTGGAGAAACCAAACGCAGACTCAATGACCGCTTTGCAGAACACCTCTGGTCTGTGCACTAGCAGGAGTCTGACCTACCCGTAGTTGGTCATTTTAACACAGAGTCCTGCGCACGCGCCCACTTGTCTATCCTCAGAATGCTGCAGTGCTCCAGTGAATCACAGCGCCAACTGCAGGAGCAACATCTCATATTCAGACTAGGAACTTTACGCTTCTGGATTTAATATTGAGTTCAACACCTTCAAATTGTGAACCAACTCCATTTCCTTCCCTTTCCTTTAGCTTTAGTTGTTACATTCTCTGTCACCATGTCCTCTCTCCCCTCTTCCCTCCCCCAGTCCTTTGGGACTCTCTGTTCTTTCAAGTCTGGCAGTTAAATACACCATTATTCTGTCATTCACACATCCCAATCACTTAATCGGAATTCTCAACTTCTAGACTCGAAACATCAGCTTGCTCTCTCTCCATGGATGCTGCCTGACCCACTGTCATCTCCAGCATTTCTTGTTTTCAATGCAGATTCCAGCATCTGCAGTAATGTGCTCCTACTCAGTCAGAGAGATAGGACATTTCTTAGAAGGATCTGAGAGGAAGATAGTGTAGAATGTGAAAAGTGGAATGGGCTGACAGATGGCAGATGAAGTTCAATGTGCAGAAGTATCAGATGATATATTTTGGTCAGAAGACTATGGAGAAAAAGTCTAAAATAAAGGTTACTACTCTAAAGGATATGGAGGACCAGAGTGGCTTGGCTGTACATATGCTCAAGTCATTAAAGGTTGCAGTACTGAATGAGAGAGCAGTTAATAAATTCGTGGGAGACATTATTTTGGGTTCAGCTGGAATACTGCATCCAATCTGGGTGGCACACTTTAGAAAGAACGTGAAAGTCTTGAACTGTGTACAGAACGGGTATACAAAAACAGTTCCAGGGATAAAGAACTTCAGTTATGAAGTTAGATTGGGCAAGCTGGGACTTTTCCTGAGAGAAGAGGAGACTAAGTGGGAATTTGATTCAAGCATTAAAAGTCATGAGTGAACAGAGCAGGTAAGGACAAAATGTCCATACTTATGAAAGGAACAAGAACAAGAGGGTTCAGATTTAAAGTAATTCATAAAAGGAGAAGAGGGACAATAGTACCAAGTGAAAAGTTCACTTGCAAAGCCAGTGCAGACACAATGGGTCAAATGGCCTCCTTCTGCACTATAACAATTATATGTGATATTCTGAAGGAAGCCACACAAACTTGAACATTTATTTACAACTATGACCATTCAAAAATCCTTTTTTTTTTCAAAGCATAGTTAACCTGTGCAAGAACTTCAAAGTATCAAATCGGTGCCAAATCGGAACTGAAAGAATAACGGTTTCCTTTCCCTTTGTTTAGTCCACTGGTGCAGTTAAGAAGCAATTAGACTATCATCAGGTGTCAGTCATGCAAAGCATACCTCTACACTTATAAATACTAAAACTTGTAAATTATAAACAACCTGAAAATTCAAATAACGAGTTCACATTTTCACACTGAGCTATTAAGGCATTTCAGGAGAATGTGAGACCACCATAAATTAATTAATACATACCTCGATAAAGTTTATTAAAAGCGGATGTTTCAAAGGGATCCCTGAATTCAGAGAAGTCTGGTTTGGGTAGACCACTTCATATGTGAGATATTAGGAGAAAAGAAAGATATACTTTGTAACTGCTTTTCAGAAATCAGTACAGTCATTCACATTTCACTCACACAGAACAATTTTAGATCAATAATTGACTTGCTGTACCACGATACAGTTAATGATCACATTCCAAAAGCCTGACACTATCCAAGACAAAGTAATTTCCTGGACAGGGATCCATCCATCACCTATACAATGCCTCCACTGAGTACCACAGACAACTTGCCAAGTCTCCTGGAACGATACTTTCCACACTCACAATTTCTACCACCCAGGAAGCCAACGGCAGCAAATGCATGAGGATACAACAATAAACAAGTTCTTTCCAAGTACAAATCACCTTGATTTGAAAATACATCATCACCCTCAAACTCCCTTCCTAACAATATTGTGTTACACAAAACCACAATACACCACATGCACTGCAGTGGTTCAATACAGCTGCTCACCACCAATCCACAAGGGCAGTTAAGGACAGGCATTACATTCTGGCCTTGCCAGAGATTATTATATTCCAAAAACAAATGAAAAAGCTGTTCATGAGAAAAGACGATTTTTAAACTTGTCTGATTTACAGAATCTAGGCATTCTTTAAATTGGCTTACAGGTATCATTGGCCTTCCTTTAACGGCTCCAGAAATTTACTCTCACTGAATGAAGCATTATAAAACCAAAGAAATCTCAGATTCAGTCCCCAGTCTCTCCTGAGCTTGCACTTCTCAGGCAAGACGACAGTAAGTTTCATTAGAAGTGACTCAGTGTCCTTGTACAAAGGAGGAAAAGTTCAGATGGCTTGGGTAAGAGGAAAAATAGAGAGTGTTCCAGTCCTCATCACTCCCCAGTGATCACCACTGTGTGGGAGTTATCAAGTCAGGAAAGGTTTATGCACACAAAGCCCTCAGAATGAAATGGCTCATTAACGGTCATTGTAATAAAGATTCATGCATGAAGATTAGCTACCTGACTAACATATTAAATAGAGACCACTTCCCAGGGTACTATACTCCAGCAACAAGTCAAAGCTTTAGGGAAAATCGTGAAGGAAATTATTGAAAAAGCACAAATATGTTCTTAAAATATAAAAAGGGGTTTTCACCAGTATTTACTTTTGCATTATATTTCATAATAACACACAGAATATGTCTTACTTGTTTGGTACTCGAGAAAAAATTTCCTTCACCCAAGCTTCCAAAGTATCCAACGTTTCTACAATTGGTCAGATGAAATTAGCAACAGATCAATCACATCACTGTTTTGCTAAAACTATTGATAAAATTTTGTGAATCAAGTTTTACATTGACCTATGGAAATACTGGACAAGTCAGTTAGCTCAGGTTGACAAGATGGCTAGTATGTGGTACGGAATTGTATCAACAGTGCAGGTTCAATCTCTATGGCATGTTTGTAGTTCATACAGGCCCACATTCTTGTCTTTCCCATGATTGATGCTAAGTGGCACTCCTGTAGTTCTATTTAAAAAAGTCTCTTTCAAATGGAGAAAAAATGCCCCAGGTCCTTTGTAGACTATGGCTAGTTTACTATTTACCAAAATCATAGGTATAGTCTTTGAATATCCTGAATGTATGCATACACTAATTCATCACTTTCTGTTGGATTTGATTGAATGTAATTTTTAATTTTTTATAAACTATGAATTTTGTTCATTTTTACTGACGTATTATTTTCTAAACTTGAATTCTTACTGTAACACAAAAACAATACAGGATCCCAACAAAATCATTGTTATCTGTTGCAAAAATATTCTTGTAGAAGAAATAAACTGTGTAACTAAGTATGGAATTTACAGTTAACTGTACCAAAACTAATTACCCAACCTGTTTCACGATTCTGTCACAGCAGCCACAGCTTTTCAACTTCTCAATATTTCTAAGTATTTATCTACCATTACAGATGTCCATATGTCTGCATTTCATAGATCATGTTGAAAGCCTTTCAGTGTAATTTCTAAAAATCTAGACATAGCTGTGCACATTTCCTCTCAATGTCTCTATTGTAAATACCTGTGTCCACATTTATTATTGAAATTGCCTAGTAAACCTATCAGAATGGCATTACACTATCTTCCTAGCGTGAGAACTATGACGCTACCACTGGCACAATTATACAAGGAAGAAAAAACATGATTACACAGTTATTTTTCATAAGAAATTCTACTCATCATTTGTCAAATAGTTTTGTGTAACAAGCATTGCTATATGACCTAAAAATGAAACGTATATCATACCATTTAAGTTAGCACTCAATATTCACCTTTGGACTGGACAGCCAGAGTCATGTAATGAGCAGAATAATGTCGCTTACAAAACTCTTTAAGTCTTGCATAAGTATCGATGTTATTCTCTTTTGGCATATGTTTCAACGTCTCGGAATTTCCTATTGATATTACAGGGAATATTAATCCACATAATAAAAAGACAAAATTAAAACATTTAAGCTAGACCAGCAAAGTAAAGAAAGACAGCCATCTTACCCCAAAAGAATTTTCCCATAGGATGGCCAGGCCTGGCAAGGCTTCCAAATAACAATTCTTTTCTGCTAGAATCAGATGGCGAAGCTAGCTGGAATTCTGCCCAGAAGAGTATGTGGAAATGTTTGTTAAACATTAGTTTCTTAGTCCACACCTTTAACAAAGACTGCTGGGAATTATGACAGATTAATCTTCTACGCCCACAAGTTCAACTAACTGCAGCAGCAAGACAAAGTCAGGAGTAACAGGGCTTTTTCATCTTGGAAAGCTGTATCTGGTAACTGCCAGAAGAATCAGTCCTACGGTCTTAATTTTATTATCTATATTAATGATTTGGAGGAGAGGCAGAGTATAATACATCCAAATTTGCTGAAATACAAAAATAGGTTGGAGGGTACATTGTGAGGGGGTGTAAGGAATCTCTAGAAGGATACAGATAAGTTGAGTGCATGGGCAAAAACATGGAAGATAAACTTTAATGTAGGAAAGTGTGAGGCCATACACTTGGCAGGAAGAATCAAAAGGTAGACTATTATTTAAATGGACAGACACTCCAAAGAAATCCATCACAGAGGAACATGGGTGATCTTCTAGATCAAACCCAATATGTTGGCATACAAGTGCAATAAATAATTGAGATGAGAAATTAAACTTTGTCCTTTATTGCTGAGTGTTGGGGTTTAAAAACAGTAAATCTTGTTAAAAAGCACTGTACACAGTTTTGGTTCCAGTTTTCAAAAAAAGGATATATTGATGCTGGAGGCTGTTCAAAAGAGATTCACTAGGCTAATTCCTCAGATGGGGGGGCTTGATTTATAAAGAACAGCTACACAGATTCGGCTTTTATTCATTAGAGCTTACAAGAATGAGGGCTGATCTTACTGAAATGTACAAGATTCTGAGGGGGGCTTTTGAGAAGGTGTATCCATTAGCAGGGGAATCTTGACCTGGGGACATGATTACAGAATAAGGGACACTCACCTAAAACTGAGATGCAAAGGAATTGCATCTCTCAGACAGTAGTGAATGACTGGTATTCTCTACCCCAGAGAATTATAAAGGGTATACCAAAGAGTAGTTAGTTTTTTGACATATCAGGAAGTTGATAGCAATGCTGAACTGACACAAGAAAGGAACTGAGGCCTGGGGCAGGTCAGCTATGATGCTGTTTAACGGCAGAACAGGCTTGAGGGGCCAAATGGCCTATTCCTACTACAATTTGTGTTCATATGTTATTGATATTCATTACCTTTAACTCTAAGTCAATAGTAGAAAAAAATGTGTACACACTGAGATTGTACATTACCACTATCCACAGCTTCTACTTCCCGATCAATTGTGTCTTGAATCATTAAGGGACCAATAAAAAACTGTGCCCATCTGGAAGAAATGCGAAATTTTAAAAAAAAAAAAACAAACTTTTCTCAGGATATTCACAGGCAATCATCAAAGTTCAGTTTTAGAAACATTTGGATGTCGTTCTACTGCTGCTCTTCTACAAACAGGAGAGATTATCTGAAACAGGCGTGTCAGAAATGAGAAAAGCAAAATGCTTTCATGTACAATTCTGTTAGGAACTACAATGCTATTTCTTGTCAGAACAAATGATCAAGATCAAAACAATTGCAAACTAGTCATATTGAACAAGTAATGCAGACAGATGATGAAAAGCTTACAAAACAATTTGATTGATTGTTGCTAGATCAGCTGTACCACTGCCTAATCAATTTTCTGTTTTCTTTCCCATTTATAGAACAACAATGATTCGAGAGAAAATTATCAGAAATTTGTTGCATGAGGTTGTCTGGTGGTCAGCCACAACAATTTTATGATATTTTACAACAAAACATAATGAGAATTGTTGACATAACAAGTTAGTGGCAAGTAAGCCAAAAATCTAAAGGTAAAGAATGCAACTTTGATTTTATCAGCAGTTAACAGAAACTCAATTTGTGAGAATAATTAACACCAGTAAACTCAAGTTCCTAATCAATGATAAAATAACTCATTTGTACTCTGTTTGTAATGGTATTAATAGGAATAATGCCTCAATAGCCTCGGTCACTGGAATTCTATAACCTGCTAATATACACTCTGATACCAAATCACCCTGCTGTACAACGCATAATCAACCTTACTTTTTTTTTTAATCTTTCTGTTTCTTTCATCTTTGATACAGACTCCAGTTCACGTGAAGGCGATGACGCCGAGTTGGGAGTTACTCAGCTAAATCTGCAATTGGACTTGATGCTTCATAATTGAGCAAAGATTAATCTGAATCATACAGAGAGTTTGCACATAGGTCACTGAACTCGGTATTTATCAAGGAATATCATCCAAGTCAGTTCAGCAAAAGAAAATATGAAGTTATATACTTTGGCAAAAAAAAAAAAGGGGCCGAATACTGTTTAAATGGAAAAAGACCAGAGAAACCTGCACCACAGTGATTTGGGAGTCTTCGTATATACAATTTCAGCAGGTAATAGAGAAAGCAAACAAAATACTGGCCTTTCTTTGGAATGGAATATAAAAATAAGAAAGCTTTGCTAAAGCTATACAAAAGGTACTAATATTGGGATACTGTGAACAGTTTTGGTCCCATTATCTAAGGAAGCACATATAATAAAATTGGAGGCAGACCAAAGAAGATTCACTGGATTGATACTGGATATGGAGGAAGAGTATGAAGCTCTTCTGAGCAGAGGCTGAGTTTGGGCCTGTCATCAATGAAGTTTAGAAGAATGAAAGGTGACCTTATTGAAACATGCAAGATTCTTCGGGGGCTACACAGGGTAAATGTGAAGAGGTTGCTTCTTGCTGTAGAAACGTCTAAGAGCAGAAGACATAATCTCAGAGGAAGGCGCCACCGTGTTAGGACAGAGATGAGAAGGCATTTCTTCTCTCAGAGTGCAGTCAATCTGTGAAATTCTTTACTGCAAAGGACTGTAAAGACTGGGTTGTATTTTCAAGACAGAGATAGATTTTAACAGGGTAAGGGAATCAAGGGTTATCGGGGGGAAAAGTCAGGAAAGTGGAATTAAGGATCATCAGATCAACCATCATCTCACTAACTGGTAGAAATGACTCGATGGACTTCTGCTCCTATGTCTAGTCGCACCAACATTACAAGACTACTCCTGAGCTTTGACACTGTAAAGGCAAGATTTCATACAATTACAGACTTTTCAGTATACAAGACTACTCATCCTAATGTTGATGCTTTTCTATAACCCTATTCTCCTCAAAATCTTTTCATATTGTGTCTTCTCAAGTTCATATATTTGAAATGAAGTGTTGATTGAGGCAGAATCGATCATCACAAGTATCTAACGGTATCCAAGAACTTTCTTGCTCTTTTTGCCTCTTGTTTCTTCCAGTGAACATTCTCATTTAGAATTCTCTAATTGCCTACTTGCCTACCCATAGTCAGATCTTCATGTTTTGCTTAAGTTTTTCTCCAAATGCTCTTCTCTCAGTACCACTGCCAGTCACCACCCTGCTTTTGCCTCTCCTGGTGCTATAGGAAATGCATACATAATCAAAAAACCAGTCGGAACTTGCAAATCACATGCTCCATCTAGTTTTTCCACACATTTTAAAGCATTATCCAAGAACAGGTGCAAGCCCATCACTGGATATTTAAATTGATCCAAAACAAGTTTCAGCAGCTACTTCAATCCATCCAAGAACAATAGGAGCCAATATGGCAGTTGTGGCATAAATGAGGTGCTATATCCAGGTAGTGGTAAACAACATGTCCATTTTACACCCAAAATGGAAAGACACATACCAATGTCTTCCTAATATGTCCAAAACATTCACATTAAATGAGACATTCAAAAATAAATGTGAAGTGTTCCATTTTGGTAAAGCAAATCAGGGCACAACTTATACATTTAATGGTAGGGCCCTGGGGAGTGTTACTGAACAGAGAGACCTTGCAGGTTCGTGGATCCTTGAGAGTGGAATCACAGGTAGATGCTTGCCTTTACTGGTCAGTGCATCGAGTATAGGAGTTGGGAGGTCAGGTTTCTGCTGTACAGGACATTGGTTAGGCCACTTTTGGAACACTGCGTTCAATTCTGGTCTCCCTGCTACAGGAAAGATGTTATTAAACTTGAAAGGGCTCATAAAGGATTTAGAAGGATTTTGCCAGGGCTGGAAGGTTTGAGCTATAGAGAGAGGCTGAATAGGCTATTTTCCCTGGAGCATCGGAGGCTGAGGGGTGACCTTATAGACGTTTATAAAATCATGTGGGCATGGATAGGGTGAACAGCCAAGGTCATTTCCCCAAGGTACGGGAATCCAAAACTAGAGGGTATAGGTTTGAGGTGAGAGAGGGGAAAGATTTAAAAGGGACCAAAGAGGTGACATTTTCCACACAGAGGGTGGTGAGTGTATTGAATGAGCTGCCAAGGGAAGTAGTGGAGGCTGGTACAATTACAACATTTAAAAGGCATCTGGATGGGTTCATGAATAGGAATGGTTTAGAGGGATATGGACCAAATGCTGGCAAGTGGGACTAAATCAATTTACGACTTCTGGTTGGCACGGATGAGTTGGACAGAAGAGTCTGTTTCTGTGCTATACAACTCTCTGACTCTATAAATGTTAAGATTTTGGAATATGCCGAACATGTAAATTGATATCTAGTACAGATGAAACTAGATTCACAAGGCAAGTGAAATTTAGCACTGCTCAATGTATATTGTTACACATCATCCACAAAATATAAAGTCAAAACACACAATGAGTGGAACTAAATTACCACAGGGAGGTTAAAAAAGAAATCTATCAATCAGCAGATATTGACCTTTGATTGAACAACTCATATTAAGAAATAAATAAAAGAGGTATGCGAATGTAGGTCTATGGGAAGATGATGTTACATTGAATTAGTCATACCATCCTTGGGGTACCACGTATGCTTTTGATTATCACGTTACAAAGAAAATATTACATCAGGAAATATTGAACAGTATCAAACTGAAGCCAGGTGAATATGATGAGTTGAGGAAACTTAGAAACATAGTTACAGGCATCTCTCTTTATAGCAATTAAATGCTCACAGTAGAAATAAAACAAACAAAATTATGTCAAATGCTGAGAAACTATGATCCATATCTAACTTCTGCCTTACAATCATCAATTTCACAGAAACAAAAAGTGTACACAAACGAGATAAATTACTACACTGAATTAAACCCGGTGTACATTTTGCCTGAAAGCTTGGCTAGCTAATCTCCAATGTACTGTCAAATACTACGTGGTTTATATTCAGGAAGCCATTGTCCCCAAAAGAAGACATCAAGATCTAATATTTATGTTTCTTTTTTGAACAATAACAAAAAGTTCAAATAAAAAAATACATGAGTGAATATTAGTTCATTCACAGTCAGAATTGTTGCAGCTCTTGTGAACATCTTTGGTTGATATCTTAGGGTGAGCAGAAGTTGAATTCCCACCAAATGTTCTTGCCCTCTGACTAGTGGCCCATTTGTCTTTAATTAATGCTATCTGCATGAACCATGAAGTATCCATAGCCGCCCTCTGGGGTTAAATGATAAACTTAATCCTCAATGACAGCAATGTGGGTCAAAAGTGTGGAGGTTACAAATACATGCTCACCTATCAAGGGCCTCTTTGAAATACTTTCTCTGGATGTCAAACTGAAATACCGTGTGTTCACAATCTGTAGATGCATTGTCACTACCACCATGCCTTTTCAAGAAAGCATCAAATCCATTTTCATCAGGATATCTTTCACTTCCCATGAAGACCACTGCAACAAAGAATCAAATGCATAGAGAAAATAAAATACTGAGATCAGAGATTGTCCGTTATTAACAGCAATGTCACTAACTCCTTACAAAAAGCAATATTTTTTAAAGTAAATATCAATTTGATTGAAAGGTTCAATGAAATACTATCAGGTTGAAATTGCACCTTAATTGTACAACCCCTCTACAATAATAGGAGCCTTGTGAAACATCAGTACATACTACTTGGGCAAAATAATTTGATCTGTACTTGAAGTTGGAATGGAATAGAATGGATGACAGAAAAATAGGTGGAAAGGCAAGTAGTGATTTTGGAGTAGATTTGTAGCTCGGGCTGTGGGTCTTGAGGTTGGTTGGCTCGCCGAGCTGGTTTCTTGCATCGCAGACCAATCCAACCCACACTATGGATACGCTACGTGGACGACACCTTCGTCATCATTAAACGTACCAAATTAGAGGAAACACACAAATTTATAAACAACACCCTTACTGGAATAAAATTCACCAGAGAGGACGAGAAGAACAAAAGCTCCCATTCCTGGACTTCATGGTAGAGTGCAAGACAAATGGGGAACAGCAAACTAAAGTACACAGAAAAGCCACACACACAGACCAGGTATTGAACTTCAAAAGTAACCAAATAAAAACCAAAAGAACTGCGGATGCTGTAAATCAGGGACAAAACCAAAGTTGCTGGAAAAGCTCAGCAGGTCTGGCAGCATCTGTGGAGGAGAAAACGGAGTTAACGTTTC
>JAHRHZ010000038.1:960050-975014 GCA_024137785.1 Ginglymostoma cirratum
TGCTGGAAAAGCTCAGCAGGTCTGGCAGCATCTGTGGAGGAGAAAACGGAGTTAACGTTTCGGGTCCAGTGACCCTTCGTCAGAACTGCGGTTCTCCTCAGTTCTGAGGAAGGGCCACTGGACCTGAAACGTTAACTCCGTTTTCTCCTCCACAGATGCTGCCAGACCTGCTGAGCTTTTCCAGCAACTTTGGTTTTTGTTCAACAGTAACCATCCCAGCACACACAAATGAAGCTGCATGCGAACACAGTTTAAAGGGCAACAACACACTGCAGCAACACGGAACTATGCCAAGAGGAAGAAGAATACCCCTTTCAGGTTTTCAGGGATAATGGATATCCAAAAACCGGCTCAGAAGATGCCTACACGAACAACATCAGGAAGATACTACACGCCCCGACACACTCATCACACTACCCTACATCAGGAACACATCAGAACTCACCACAAGACTCCTACGACCGCTGGGCATCAGAGTGGCACACAAGCCCACGTCAACCCTACGACAACTGCTCACCCGAACTAAAGACCCCACTCCCCACCATGGACAGGACCAATATCATCTACAAGATCCCCTGCAGAGACTGTGAGAAACACTACATCGGACAAACAGGAAGGAAACTAACAACATGGGTACATGAACACCAACTGGCTACAAATGGACATGACCAGTACTCACTCATCTCAATCCACATGGACAAGGAGAACCACTATTTTGACTGGGACAACACCAACATCCTGGGACAAGCTAGGCAGAGACAGGCACGAGAATTCCGAGAAGCCTGGCACTCCATGAAGCATGCTATTAATAAACATATTGAACTCAACCCCATATACATTCCACTACAAAGGAAAACCCGAAGTGAGGCAATCCATCTCAACGGACCCCAGAGTTTAAAAACCAGGCAGCAGAACACGCCAACGCTTCATTGGAGGCTGCACTGAGGATGTTACCCAGCGTGGTAACGAAATGTCTGTGATACAAGAAACCAACTCAGCGAGCCATTCAACCTCAAGGCAAGTATTGAGTATGATACAAGGAGTCTACAGAGGGACATAGATAGGTTACGTGAGCAAAAGACTTCGCAGATGGAATATAATGTGAAAATATGAGATGATAAGCTTTGGCAGAATGAACAGAATATTATTTCAATCGAGAAAGCTGCAGCAACAGGGTGATTTGGGGGTCCTAATGCATGAATCACAAAATGCTAGCATCAAATTCAGCAGGTAATAAGGAAAGCAAATGGAATGTTCATCTTTATTTCTAATGGTTTGGAGTATAAAAATAGGAGGGTCTTGCTAAAACTATACAAGTCATTGGAGTCATAGAATTTTTAAATCACTGACAGAGACCCCTTGGCCCATCATGTCCGTGCCAATAATCAAACATCCATCATTTACAATGCTATTTTCCAGCACTCGCCAGACTACACCTGGAATACTATGAACAGTTTTGGTCCCCTCGTCTAAGGAAAGATGTACTTGCATTGGAGGCAGTCCAGAGAAAGTTCAGGAGGTTGATTCTGGATATGAAGGGATTTTCTTATGAGAAGAGGTTGAGTATGGTGTGGAGTTTAGAAGAGGAAACCATACTGAAACATACAACATTCTTAGGGGGTTTGATGGGTTAGACGTGCAGAGATTGTTTCCCCTTATCTCAGGCCAGCGGACATAATTTCATAGTAAGGAGTAGCCCAATTAAGATAGGGATAAGGAGGAATCTTTTCACTCAGAGGGTGGTGAATCTGTGGAAGTCTTTACCAGAGGGGCCAGTCAAGACTGGGTATTTAAGAATAATCAAGAATGAGACAGACAGAACTCTAACCATTAAGGAAGCCAAGTATTATGAGGATAAAGCAGCAATTTAGAGTTGGAGAATTATCAGATTACCATGATCTCAAAGAATGGCAAAGCAGACTTGATGGGCTGAAAGACATTCCTGCTCCGACATCTTACGGTCTTACCTCTACATTTATAACTCAAACTTAGACTGCTGCTTTGTTGCTCAGTCTTTAGTTGATATGTCAAAAAGAAGTGTGGCACATCAGAAATCACAACTATTGCAAGTCAGCTGATACAAGATCAAAATTCCACACAATTTCCAAATAGAGAAATCGAATACTTGACAAACCAACATTAGAGATTTTCACCTGTAATGTTACTCCTACAAACCAATTTCCACTAATCTAGTTTTCATAATAATAAAATATCCAATAGTGTTTCAAGATGCAAAAAATAATGGTTGAGTAATGGTGGTAAGCTGTGGCAACCAAAATCAAAACAGGTAGATTGAAGAAATCCAAATTATGCAGCCTTTGCAATGAAAAGGTAATGTTGGTAACTTAAATTCCAGCAAGCAATCAACGCCTTCAGAGAAGATAGGAAAAATTTGGTTGAGAACAATATACATGTAATTTTTAAATTCAATGAAAAATCCTTAAATGGAAGCTCTAAATTCAAGCAAATTTCTTAAATTACGTTTATCTTAATTTCCCGAACATATCCTACGATCCCAACAGATCAAAATTTTAGTCTGAAGAATAATTTGTGCATGAGCAATCTAAAGATCAACTTGTCAACACAAATTTTACACTAGAAATATCAAGCTACATAGAACTTAACTAGCTTAAATTAAACTGTATCCTATCCAAAGTCCTATATCAGAATTAACTGTAATAGCATTAACAAACTTATATAACCTGATAGTGTTTAGTCTAAATATATTAATGTTTGATTATAGATAGATTAACTCACTGTGTTCCAAAAAATGTGCCAATCCTGGAAGATCATCAGGATCGCTAAAACTCCCAATTCCAACACAAAGAGCAGCTGCTGCCTACAAAAATGAATGTCATTCGAAAATAATTAATTGTAGAAAAAAGACATTTTCCCCATTTTTCCACAGAAGAGCCGACAATTTCCTCCTGGGAATCTGCCAATGATGCTCAGAAGCCAGATCTGAGATAGTGTAAAATGCTTTCAGAATTTTCCATTCCCCAAATGTAAAACTTTCCCTGAAATAGTGAAGACAATACTAGGTGGAAGATCAACAAACAAACATTTTATCTTACCCTCCTGCAGTACGTACATACACCAGGTTTCATAAAGTTCACAGAAAATTAAAAACACAGAAGGAGCCCATTCAGCTCATCTGCTTCTTCCAGAAAATAATACTTTAAAAATATTATAGGATATTGTCCCTGCATTTTGTTCAGTATAAAATGGTTTCAAGTATTCAATATGCAAATATCACCTGTCAGTGGAAGACATTTAAACATTTACTTCAATACCTACCTCTAAATAGTTCATTCTTGTCAGAAATGGAGCACTGCACTAAAACAAGTGTTTCATTTTGTGCAGTAAACTGAGAGGAACAAATTATTCTTCACAAATCATATAACAGAAATGAGTACATTTTCTTTGCCAATCATAATTCTAATTAAAGAAAGACAAGCAGTAGGGGTGAGCTGGGACAGCAATTATTAGACATGAATGTTGACAAGAGTATTTGATTCGTCCAGCCCAACTGACATATGTAAAGAGTCTCCAATCAACCAAAAATGGTGTACTTTCCTGGGAAACCAAATATAGAATATAATAATAAAGCAAGATACTGACGATGCTGGAAAATCTGAAACAAACACTGAAAGTGTTGGAGAAACTCAGCATGTCTGGCAGCTTCAGTGGAGAGAGAAACAGTTAACGTTTCAAGTCCAATATGATTTCTTCAGAACTGAAATGGATTGGAAAACTGGAGTTTTTATACATTTGCCAGAAGAGGAGGAGTAAGGAAGCAGAACAGATCGTGTGGAACCTCAGTGCAAAAGACAAAGTGTAGTGAAAGAGAAAATGGACAACGGACATTACATAGCCAGCCAGGAAAACCCCCATTTTCTAAACCTTCAGTTCTGAAGAAGTCAAACTGGACTTGAAACATTAATTCTGTTTCTCTCTATTGGGGAGGCAATGGCCTAACGGTATTATCATTGGACTAACAGATAACGTTCTGGGGACCTGGGGTTGTATCCCGGCATGGCAGATGTTGGAATTTGAATTCAATAAAATATCTGGAATTAAGAATCGAATGATGACCATGAATCCACTGTCAATTGCCAGGAAAAACCCATCTGATTCACTAATGTCCTTTATGGAAGCACACTGCCATCCTTACTTGCTCTGGCCTACATGGGACTCCAGACTCACAGCAAAGTGGTTGACTCTCAACTGCCCTCTTGGTCAATTAGAGATGGGCAATAAATGCTGGCCTGGCTAGCGATGTCCTCATCCCCCGAACGAATAAAAAAAATCTCCACAGACCTACCAAGTTTCCTCAAGTATAAAACACAAACCTGGGCTAATTTTAGCAGAAATTCTCTGACCACCACATCATCCCATCCCAGACTAGTAAACTAGTCCATGGGACTTAATTGCGGCTGTTGTTTTGAAACATGTAAACATCCTTAGGTAGACGTCTCACACCAACAATTAAAAATTCACAACAGTAATCCTATCCAAATGATTTACAGCATGGAGGTGCATTGTTACAACAATGCCAGCTTTGAGAGAAAAAAGGCAGATGTTTTCACTATGTTATCACTATTTGTTATTATCACTAATTATCCCCAACTGCTGGTTCTAATCTTTCAGAAGCCAAGCTCTGGCATTAGTTATTTTTTGGAGTAGAGGCTTAGGAGGGAATTTCACAGCATAGAAATTGAAGCAGAAGGCATAACTGCAAATGATAGAGTGATCATAATCACACACGTTGTGGAATCCTGGAATTAACAAAGCAAGTGACCTCAGCAAGTTGTGAGGCAGGGGGAATATTCCAGATGTAAGGAGGGATGAGGCCAGGTGAGGGGTGACAGAAGGATTTAAAAACCCTGGTAAAAATTGATGATGAACACTGACGCATTGCTTAACCAGGAATCAATGTCTGTCAGTGAGCTCAGGGATGCTAGCTGAACAGGATTTGCAGCCAGGTAAGATACAGGAAACAAACTTCTGCCAAGTGTCAAGTTTACGGAGGGTAGAACAGGGAGTTTAGCCAGAAACAAGTTGTAAATTGTCAATTTGAAAGATAACAAAGGCATGGATGAAGGCAGGCTACAGCAGCACTTGGAGCTAAACAAAGTGAAAGGTGAAAACAAGTGATCTCAGAAATGACACAGATACATAACCAGAAGCTTATCTTGACTCAAAACAGGTTATCTTTCATTCTTCTAAACTCCAATAAGTAGAGTCCCAACCTGTTTAGCCTTTGCTCATTGGACAATCTCTTCACACCAGGGATCATTCTAGTGAATCTTCACTGAACTGCCTCCAGTGAAATGATGTCTTTCCTTAAAATAAGGGGACCAAAACTGTCCTCAGTACTCCAGACACAGTCTCAGCCTCACCTTGTACAGGTGCAAAAAGGCTTTCCTACTCATACTCCAACACCCTTGAAATAAGGGCCAACATTCCATCAGTCTTCCTGATTAACTGCTGCACGCATGTGCTAGCTTTCTGTGTTTTGTGCACAATTGCACCCAAGTCTCATTGTGTTATAGCTTTCTGCGACTTCACTCCATTTAAATAACGTGAGCCCTGTGGAACCCCACTGGTCACAAGTTATCAACTTGAAAAAGGATCAATTTTCTCAACTCTGTTTCCTGCCCATTAGCCAATTCTCTATCCATGCCAATTTACTACCACCAACACCACAACATAAGTCTTATGACTTAACCCTTTGCAAGATACCTTGTCTAACACTTTCCAGAAGTCCGGCACGGGTCTTCTGCTCTGAGGTCATTTATTAAACCTGCCTGATGCCCCATCCAAGATAAACTGTTTCCTGGTTGGCTCCATGACATATTGCTCGAGGAAACTGCCCGATACACTCGATGAATTTGTTGTCGTACCTACCCTTTCCAACTTAATTAATCCAATCAACACGAAGATTAAAGTCACCCACAGTTACTGCTCTATTCTTTTGCTCCTATTTTGTTGATTTATAGCCTTTCCTATGCTGCGGCTACTGTTTAAGGGTTTAGACACTACTCCTACTAACATCTCCTTTCCCTTGTTTTTTCTTAAACCTGTGTCCAAATGGACTCTACATTATCCAAGCCTAGATATTCTCTCAAAACTGTCCTCTTTTCATATCTTACTTACCCCACCACTCTCTCCTTTCTTCCTGTCTTGCAAAAAGGTTAAATATCATTGAATGTTAAGTTCCCAGTAGTGATCCCCTTACAACAATGTCTCAGTAATGGCTATGAGATTATATCCAATTACCTCGATTTGTACCATCAGTTCTCTTAGCTTATTCTGAATGCTTCATGAATTAAGATACAAAGCCTTCAGGATAGCCTTTTTTTGCAATTTTTTAAAGCATCCTAACTTCTCTGTACTATGGCACTATGTGCCCCTCACCCTTCATTGTGCCGTTTATCCTTGTTGCATTTTACTGTTTTTTTTTATTATTACTGTCCTTATTTTTCTTTCTCTCTGACCCTGCTTAGGTCCCCATGCCCCTGCTACTCTAGCTTAAACTTTTTCCAACCACATGAGCAAATACTAGCAAAACTGTGGACCACTTGTAAGATACGCTTCAGCAAATCATCAAGGTTTCTTCAATAATACTCGCAAAACCAACAAGTTCCATTAAGGCCAAGGAAAATGGCAGCATGCAAACATTACCACTTCCAAGTTCTCTTCCAAGTCACATCCAGCATCCTGATTTCAAAATAAATTGCAAGAGGTTCAATCATGGTATCAAAATCCTGTAACTCCCTATCTAACAGCACTTTAGGAGTATCTCCATCACAGAGTCTACAGCAGTTCAAAATGAAACTCAATCAGCACTTTCTCACAGAACAAATTAGGCAAGTACAATAGAATTGACCGTGCCAGCAATGTCCATTTTCCAAGAATAAATAATAAAATACAAGAGCAACACATCATTGAGGTTCAGCCAGGTTTAATGATAAATGGCCAAACCATTTATAAATAATGTACATTCACGTATGTAGGCAGAGAACAAAACATGGAAATAAACACAGACGGCCTCATGTCTGATTAACACAATTGGCGTAGTGAGAACATGCGAGATGACACATCAAAAAGATGGCAGTGAATACGGATTGCGGACCCTACATGGAGGGACGGATTAAGACTGATACCAGGACAAATGAATTCAAAAGGAAAGAGAGCATGGTTAAAATTACCAAGGATGGGAAACTGCCTAGCA
The DNA here is from genome assembly GCA_024137785.1 of Ginglymostoma cirratum. Lineage (NCBI taxonomy): Eukaryota > Metazoa > Chordata > Chondrichthyes > Orectolobiformes > Ginglymostomatidae > Ginglymostoma > Ginglymostoma cirratum. Next base: position 967,288 of record JAHRHZ010000038.1, read on the forward strand.
CAAAGGCTGAGGGAAGGCATCAGTGAAGATTTGTGGTAAGAAACGTTTTAATAGTACTGGGGATTTTAAACAACAGTCAAGTGGAGAGGAACAAGGTGAAATGTAAAAATGGAGAAGTCCAAGAAGTCAATTGGTGATAAAAGCTATATCTCCTGTGTTACACTCTAGGCAAGGCAGATGCTGGAAACTATAGTTTGACAGGAACACTTCATTCAGGGAAAAATGTCACCACTCTTTATGTGTGCATCAAAACCATGATGTCAAAAGAATCATCTACAATGTGCTCATGAATTTCAAGTGCCTTGTTCACAAGTAAACAGACACTGAACAGAGATGTGATAGGTATCAGCTGGCAAAATTTAATTGATCATCCTGGATAAATTTACATTACAAGCTCATGAAGGGAAAAGCAGTTTTCATTTTGCACCAATGCGAAACTTGTGAAGAGTTAATGCACACCTAAGGGTCACACTGACATTGGAGTAAAGAGGAGTGCTGCATTGCCCCTAAGAGTCTTAATCCACTTTGCTTCAATGACAGATCAGACTGCAATTAAATGAGAACTGTTCTAGTGTATAAATGCACTATGACTTACAAATGGAAACAAACACAATAAGGTCACCAATATCAATTTAAACAGAAAGTAAAGGTAAAGACGCCATAGTCTTACCAGACCATACGGCTGCTCTCTCATTACAGAGGGATGACTGGTGATGGTTTAACCTGAAGGTCACCACGCCTCAGGCGAGGGGAGAAGTTGCGAAGGAGAATCCTTCATGATAATCTTAGCCGGTGCGGGAATTGCACCCACGCTTTTGGCATCACTCTGCATTGCAAACCAGCTGTCCAGCCAACTGAGATAACCGAACCCTAAACGGGAAGTATATTCTAAAAGAACTCACTGATAATCCTAAATGTTCCAAATGAAATATTCATTCGCATCTTAACTTCTCTGAGATACTTGCTGCTGCAATGTTTTGAGTTTTAAAACTACAAGGACAGATATTTCAACTGAATTCTTCTCTTAATAGCATCAAAATTCTCACCAACACTTCTTGTTGCCCTTTAGATTATAATTGTGCTATTGCTACACTTCATGGCCATTTGTGCGATTTTTTTACAACTTAATTATATTAAAAAATTATCTAGAAGATTCACTGATTTAGTTCAATGCAAAATAAATACTTACCTGCTTTTCGGAATTTTTTCTGTTTCCAGTGCATGGTCCAGCTAACTCTCCGAATTCATCATTACAATCCTCAAGATGTTCTTCTAAAGATTCACCATCTGAGGGGCTCTCAGAATTCTCATCATTACTGTCACTTTCCTCTTCCTCAGTCTGCATGGCCGAATCAGACATTTCTTCTTCTTCTTCTTCTTCTTCATCATCTTCTTCCTCATGATCTTCTGTTCCATCTCCTCCTCCAGCAGACATGTCGGAGATTAAAAGTGCGCTTAAACCATTTTCAAGTTTAATATATCTGAAATATAGTTTAAGGTATACTTTCAAACAAATTATTTTTTCATATGAAAATCGGTATTTCATACCGCAAGAGATTATAGTAAGTGTAAACATGCCTTTAAGTTTGTGGTTTTTGTTCTCAACCACATTCCATTTCATAATTATAAAGCACATTTTAATTCATATGCTGAGATTTTATGTTCATGTACGTTCATGACCTTACATCTTTTAATGTTAACATACTTAATGCTTTTTTGTGCTTTGGTCCACTTGCGTCAGTCTAGTGTTGGTGTCTGCAAGGTAAGATTTCATCCCCACATCACCTCACCCACAGTAGGCCATAACTGTCTTTAGTAGGAAAGCAAATTATAGCCATTACTTTCTAACAAAAGAACTGTGGATGCTGGAAATCTGAAACAAAAAAGACCATGCTAGAGAAAACATCTGTCGAGAGAGAGAGGCAGAGTTAATGTTGCGAGTCAGTTTTTACTGTTGAGAAAAAAATGGAGTCTAGAGAATGCAGAGAAATAAACTTTGCTGTTTTAAATACCGTTCACACTACAGAAGAGGAAGTTCGGGAGGTCTTAGAGCGAATGTATCCCTGAATGTTGTGGGAAGTAAGGGAGGAAATTACGAGACTCCTTGCAGAAATATTTGCATCACCTATGACTACAAGTGAGGTGCCTGATGACTGGCGCATGGCTAATATCGTACCTTTAAGAAAGCTTGTAAAGGGAAACCGGGGAACTATGAACTCTGTGAGTCTGACTTCGGTTGTGGATCAATTGGTGGAGATGATTATACAAGATAGGATTTATGGACAGTTTAGAGAGTCAAAAATTGATTAGGATAGTCAACACGGTTTTGTGTGAGGAAAATAGTGTCTCACAAACCTGATTGAGCTTTCTGTGGAAGTTATCAAAATGATTGGATGGTGGCAGAGCAACAAAGGTTGTTTATTTGGATTTTAATAAAGCCTTTGACAAAAGTCCACATGGTCGACTAAGTAGTACAGTTAGGTCACATGGGATGCAGGGTGAGCTAGCAAATTGGATACATAATTGGCTTAACAGCAGAAGACAAGAGAGTGGTGGTGAAGGGTTGCTTTTTGAACTGGAGGCCTGTGACCAGCTGTGTTTCACAGGAATCGGTTCTGGGTCCTTTTTTTTGTCATTTATACAAATGACTTGGATGAGAACAGAGAAGGCATGGTAAGTTTGTGGACAAAACCAAAACTGGTGGCACTGTAGACAGTGAAAAGGTTTTCTAAGATCACAAAAGGATCTTGATCAATTGGGTCAATGGGCTGAAGAATGGCAGATGGAATTCAATCTGGCTAAATGCGAGGTATTGCATTTTGGTACAACAAACAAGGGTAGGGCTTATTACAATTAATGGTAGGGCCTTGGGCAGTGTTGTAGAACAGAGGGGCCTAGGGGTGCAGGTATGTAATTCTTTGAAATTTGCATCACATACAGACAGGATGGTTAAAAGGGCATTTGGCATGCTTGCCTTCATTGCTCAGTCCTTTGAGTATAGAAGTTGGGATGTTATGGTGAGTTTGCACAAGGCATTGATGAGGCCTCTTCTGGAATACTGTGTCCAGTTCTGGTCACCCAGTTATAGAAAGAATATTATTAAGTTGGAGAGGATTCGGAAGAGATTTATCGGGATGTTCCCGGATATGGAAGGTTTGAGTTAGAAAGAAAGGCTGGATAAGCTGGGATTCTTTTCACTGGAGCGCTGGAGGTTGAGAGGTGACCTGCAAGAAGTTTATAAAATAACGAGAGGTATAGATAGAGCTGATGATAGTTGTCTTTTCCCTAAGATAGGGAATTTCAAGACTAAGGGACTCATTTTTAAGGAGAGAGATTTAAAAAAGACAGGAGGCTTTTTTTTTTTTACAGAGGGTGGCTCATGTGTGGAATGAACTTCCTGATGAAGGATGTGGATACAATTATGATGTTTAAAAGACATTTGGATGGATACATGAATAGGAAAGGTTTGGACGGAAGTGGGTCAGGTAGCAGGCAGATGGGACTAGTTTAGTTTAGGATTATTTTCAGCATGGACTGGTTGGATCAAAAGGTCTGTCTCCATGCTGTATGACTACAAGTCCAGGGACCCCTCATCAGAACTGACCTGCTGAGTTTCTCCAGCATTTTCTGTTTTTACATCCACCATTAGTTAGACTCCACTTGTTTTTTTTAAATTGTAATGATGATTTTGCATGATAAATTGACAACAAGGGAAACGGCCTCTGTGATCTAAGAGAACAAGAAAAGCAGCTGCATATCTCTTTAACCAATCAGATTGCAGGATTATAAATGAATACTGCAGGGACTGAGACTGAAGTGTAAATTAAAGGAATTACATTAAATCTCAAAATCAGGTGCAGAAAAAGAGAAAACCAATTGGATGAGGGAACAGACAGAACAAAAGTAAAAAGAAAACATTTTAAAATCTCAGAAAGCAACTAAAACCTTTGGGAATGAAACCTTGGTTTTCTGATAGTTAATTTTCAATCCTAGAAAGGTTTGACTGGAAAGAATTAACAGTGTCACATCAGTAAAAAGAGGACTAAGGACTTGAAACGAAAGTAAAAGCAAAATGCTGAAATGCTGGAAATCAAGTAAAAAGTGCTATCACTACCACTAGAGAAGCAATATTAGACAAACTAATGGGCTAAAGGCACGTAAGTTCCCAGCCTCAGATGGCTTGCATCCTATGATCCTAAAAGTAGTAGTGAGATATAGTGGATGCGGTAGGAGATGCAAAGGTTTTAATTTTCCTAAAATCCTTGGACTCTGAAGAAGTACCACAGGATTGGAAAACTGCGGACGTGACACCTCTATTCAAAAAGGGTGGGAAGCAAAAAGCAGCTAACTATAGGCCAATTAGCCTAATTTCCATTGTAGAAAAAATGTTGGAATCGATCATGAAAGAAGCAATAGCAGCACATTGGAAAACCATAACCTAATCAAGGACAGTCAGCATGGCCTCATGAAAGGGAAATCATGGCTAATTTCTAAGAGTTTTTCGAAGAAATTCCATTCAGAATGCATACAGGGGACCAGTAAATGTTCTGTATTTGGGCTTCCAAAAGGCATTCAACAAGGCACCTCACAAAACGTTAAGTGATCAGTTAAGAGGCCACAGTGTGGATATACATATTGACATGGATAGAGAACTGGCCACTGGACAGCCAACAGTGCGTGGTGATAAGGGGTTCTTTTTCATGTTGGCAAGCTTTAACCTGTGGAATTCCACAGGAATCAGTTCTGGGGCCACAAATGTTTAAAATATATATAAATGACTTGGAGGAAGGAAGTGAATGTATTGTAGCCAAATTTGCAAAGGACACAAAAATTGGTGGAAAGGCAAATCGAGAAAAGGTTATAAAGAGTTTAGAGAGACATAATGATAAGTTAAGAAAGTAGACAATAAGTTAGAAAATGCCATATAATGTGGGAAAACACAAAGTTATTCATTTTGGAAGGGAGAACAGAGCATTACTTAAATGAATAAAACCTGCAGAAATCTGCAACACAAAGAGACTTAGGGGTACTTGTGCATCAAATGCGGAGCTAGCACATGGTGCAGCTTATAATCAGCAGGGCTATTGGAATGCCAGCTCTAATTTCAAGGGGGTTACAGTATGAGCAACAAAATCTTATGGCAAATGTACAAAGTGTAGTGAGATCACATCTGGAGTACTCAGAGCAGTTTTGGTCCCTTTATTTAAGGAAAGATGTTTAAGGAAACATATTATTTCATTGGAGGCAATTCAGAGAAGGCTCCCAGTACAGAGGCACTGTCTAAGGAGCAAAGATTAAACAGATTGGGACTCTACTCCTGGTGTTTAGAAGAAGGGATAATCTCACTGAAACATATAGGATTCTTCAGAAGTTTGACTGGTTAAATGCTAACAGAATGCTTCCTCTCATGGTACAGTCTAGGTCCAAAGGGCATTATCTCAGAACAAATAGGTACTAATGTAAGCCAGAGACAAGGAGGAATTTCTTCTCTCAGAAGGTTGAGAGTATTTGGAACTCCTTGCTACAGAGAGCTGTAGGGTAAAGAGTCCTTTTGTATGTTTAAAGCTGAGACAGATAGACTCTTGATCAGTAGGGGAATCAAGGGTTACAGGAAAAATGCAGGAAAGTGGATAGGAGGAATGTCAGATCAGCCAAGATCCCACTGAATGGCAAAGCAGGCCCCAGGGATTGAATGGCCTACTTCTGTTCCTACTTCTTATGGTCTAACGTGAAACATCAACTCTGTTTTTCTCTCCACCGATACTGCCAGGTCTGCTGAAAAGATTTTTTTAATTTCAGGTTTAGACCAGACAACACGATTTAATTTTGTAGTGACATTCCTAAAGCTACAGGCGCTTTACTGAACGAATACTGGAGATTCAATAAATTTTACATCCTCTCATCTTTTAACAAACATCAAAATGTGCTTAGTAGATTAGATTTACACCAACCTGGTCTTTTTTTAAACAAAGATTGTAGAGGGTGTTTTGCTAATCAGGAGACTCAACAACCCATCAGCTCAAATTATGATATTTAAACAGTCCAAAATTTAAAATTGAAATTAGACAAATGTTCCAAATAACTTAGGGAGTACATGGAGATAGTGACAAATTGGCCTAGCGTATTGAAGTGGCACTAGGGGCATAGCTTAAACTATGCTTAAACTTAAAATTTCTAAAAGGATGAAAACCTAAAATGTTAATTCTGTCAAATTTGTTGAAAAGATCAATCCAACCAACATAAACAAATTTTAATTCTACAATTAGAGAATTCTAGGCTGACATACTGCTTCAGCTTTGCTTGCAGTTTGTAGCAACACTGTAAGGATCTTACATTTGTGGGTTCTTCCACTTTCATCACTAAAAATCATTTCTGTGTGTATCATTTCTGTGTTACATGTCAAGTCAAAAGAAATTTTAACAAAACTTCTGTGGTTTAAGAAAGTATATGGTAATGGTAATCTCAATCTATTACAATAAGTTGGAAAGACAGCAGTGTAACAATACTGGTCACACATGTGCAAAGCTCTGTCAAATTATGACTCAAGTCAGTGGGGCAATCACATTTTAACAATATACAACACAGTTGTATGAATGAGTATCCTACTGGAGGAACATTTTAGAGCATTCAATAACATCACAAATAATACAAATCTATTGTATGTAGAAACATTGCAAATGATGAAAATGTTGGATGAAATGCTAAACAGATCCGTGGAGATATCAGAGCTAAAGTCAACTCCCCAGACGCTACTTGATCGACACGAATTGCCGACATTCCTTGCAAGTTATATGGTAACAAAATAAGACTTCCATACACACCCAGATTACGATTTCTCAGAGATGTAGATGTATTTCACTTATTACACAAAGTGTAAAACAGCACTGTAACAGTGAATTTATATATTCACCTGGAGCAACTGCATTGTTACAATATGGCTGCCTCAGGAAGCGCTCAGGAATCAGACACAAGAGCAGCATATTTCCTTTGCTAAATTAATTAGCGAGCAAATTGGGTTGTCAATCCCACAGTTGATTTTGCCAATACCAGAATACTAAAATTTTTAACCAAGTTAATATTTTTAAACTAATTTGAACTCTCGCTTATTTTTGGTCCAGCTTTTTTGATTACACGTCCAGCATTATAAGTACTACACTACGGCTCCTATATTCATGAGTGTGTGCGCACATCTTGAGAAAATCCATAAGTGCGTAAGTAATAGAAACATGAATAGGCTGTTCAGCCCCTCAAGCCTGCTCCACCATTCAACAGGGTCATAGTAGGAACAGCAGGTGCTGGAGAATCTGAGATAACTAGGTGTAGAGCTGGATGAACACAACAGGCCAAGCAGCATCAGAGGAGCAGGAAGGCTGACATTTTGGGCCTAGACCTTTCTTCAGAAATGGGGGAGGGGAAGGGGGTTCTGAAATAAATAGGGAGAGGGGGGAGATGGATAGAGGAAAAGATAGGTGGAGAGGAGACAGGCAGGTCAAAGAGGCAGGGATGGAGCCAGTAAAGGGGAGTGTTGGTGGGGAGTTAGGGAGGGGATAGATCAGTCCAGGGAGGATGGACAGGTCAAGGGGGCTGGATGAGGTTAGTAGGCAGGAGATGGGGATGGGGCTTGAGGTTCCACCCACCTATCCCCTCCTCCCACCTCAAGCCCCACCCCCATCTCCGATTTACCAACCTCACCCCGCCCCCTTGACCTGTCCGTCCTCCCTGGACTG